>JAOXJP010126295.1:0-13718 GCA_025762735.1 Platanus orientalis | reverse complement strand
TTCAATGTCTTTTGCTTACTTTTTGTTTATTTTCTTTTAGATTTCATTGCATTTTTAGTTTTTTAATCATTAGAATAGAATTATGTTACTTTGATTTTGATGTTTGACTATTTTATAATGAATTTTTATAATTTTTTCGGTGATTTTTGGGTTTTCCAAACCTGAAAATCACTGCTCTAAATTATAGGCATAACGCCTGATTTTCATTGCTTTAAAAAAGAGGCATTGACCAAAAAATCAGGCGTTATGCCTAAGAGATAGATTTGCTGTTTTTTATTTTTATTTTTATTTTTTGCTTCTTTTTTATTTGTTTTTTATTCTTTTTGCTCCTAAACATTGTTCCAACATATTTTAACACATTTTTTTCTTGTAGACTAGAGGGAGAGTAGAGCGCCACGTCTCTTGGTCCAGGGTCCTAGGCTTGTGGGGGCGGATGTGTTCTAAAGTCAAGGATCAGGTGAAGGCCATGGGCTTTGGCCATTTTTTGAGCTTACCAGTGATACAGGCTGACAGAGCTCTTCTAGTGGCATTGGCGGAAAGGTGGTCTCTCATTACAGGCACCTTCCACCTTTTGATGGGAGAGATCGGGGTGCCCCCGATAGATTTCTTTATGATGACAAGCTCTCTATGGATGGCCCCCCTCCACCGAGTTCAGAGGACTTCAACCCAGCATTGGTGGCTCGATGCATAGGACCATAGCCCATGATGTACTACAAGGGCACCAAGGGTGTCCTCCCATCCTGGTTTGAAAATGACCATGTCTGGGCCACTGATCAGAGCTCTCCCACAGAGATTGTGTTCTCTACTTGAGCCTTTCTGGTCTACATGCTGACTTGCTCTATCTTCTGTAGGAAGAGCGATAGGGTGTATTTCCATTTACTGTTGACCTTGGAGGATCTGGACCTCGTGGCCACACAGAGTTAGGGTAGGTCCGCCCTCTGGTGGATGTGCGCCAACATGAGCAAGATCTCTTCCAAGCAAAGCCCTCGGGCTTTTGTGGGGTTGTGCTTCTTATGGGAGGTATGATTTACTTTCTTTAGTTATTTTTGTCTTTTTTTTTTACTTGCTTTCTTCCATTTAGTTTGGCTATCATTTCTAATTTTAATTCTCTCTTTTGTAGGTGTGGTGCTATGAGCACTTCCCCACCTTAGCCCCTAGGTGGAGAGGCGAGGAGGTGTTCGCTTCTCCTATGTGGTGAGGTGGAAGGTTGCCCATACCCATCATAAGACCCTGATATCCATTTTGGGTTTTCGACACAAGTTGGATCTCCTGACTACTGATTAGGTGAGTACACAACACTTTTAATTTGTCTGCTTGTTTTTATTTTCTTTTATAAACTATTACCTAAATTCTACTATGCTTTATGTAGGTCAAGTGGTGCCCATGGACTCATTGGGCTTTAGAGGTAGGGGATGCCTTGGTCCAGACCTCTGCTTGGGATTGGTCCCGTCAAAGTGTCATGGTAGTGGCCCTTGGCGAGGTTACCATGTACCTTGGGGAGAGGTACTGGCGCCAGGTGGGGGCAGGAGTAAAGGGCTTCATGGTTCCACACTCGCCTCTATGAGTGATTGATACTTAGGGAGAGACCGAGGGAGGGGAGGAGGGCATTGAGGCCTCTATGTTTCTGGACTGGGCTAAGAATTAAAACGAGTGGTGGGCTACTTAGACTTATGGGCCATTGGGCGACCCTATTGAGGCTCAAGTGAGTTATTTTATCTTTCTTTTTTGAAAAACATTTATTCTTTGTCTTTTAATTTTCTTTCTTTTAATTTTTTAACTTTATTTGACTTTTAACAGGCAGCATAGGAGCTAACACCTCGTGCCTAAAGAGGGAGGAAGAGGAGAGTTCCCCTCGCAGAGCTGGACTTGATGGGGATGGTGCCCAAGGTGGTACCCATGATCGACCTTGAGGGTGAGGTCATCGACGAGCTCCCTAAGGGTTGGGTGCCCCCTGAGGCAGCAACTCAAGTATGGTTTTAATCTATTTGAGTGTTTAAGTTTAAAACTTATGCATTTTAACATTTTTTTGAAAAAGTGTTGTGTACTTATGCAGGTTTCTATGGAGGTGTACCTCAATGCGCTCCAAAAGCTGGCTAGGTGCTTTGCCTTGGTGGGGTTAAAGCATCAGGCCCACTTAACTAAGGTTGCTACCTTGAAGGCAACCCAAGGAGTAGCTGTTGAAGAGGGAAAGACACAAGGTTGTTTGTATTCTTTTAAGCATATTTTTTTACAGGTTTTGACATGTGTGTTCTTGTTTTATGTTTGTAGAAACTGATCCCCATTCCAGGGGAGACAGGAGGTGTTGTTGAGGACATTGACATGCCCTCTGTTGAGCCTGAGGTTGAGCCAACAGGTGGAGAGCAACCCATGGGAGAGACTGAGATTGAGGGAAAGCCCACTGGGGGAGGGCCTAAGACTGGAGGAGTGCCGGAGGTGCATATAGCATTGGTGCCTAGTAGTGTAGTGACTGTGGCCCCTCTACAGACTGATGATAGCCCACTTGGGGCTAGACTGGATGTTTCTAGGGTTCATGGCACTGCGGCCTTTCATTGGGGAAAAGGCCACTCCTACTCTACGAAGAAGAAGCACATGGTAGGAAGGGGATAGTAGATCATATGGGCAGCAGTTCGGATGAGTGACTGGAGGGTTGGACTTCTTTTTTTTGTTATTTTATTCATTTGAGGGATGTCATTAAACTTTTGATTGGGTTGTACATGTTAGCCCGGATGATTTTAGAGGTTTCTTTTATTTTGTTTACTTGAGAGGGTGTAAAACATGAGATTAGTTACATGTTTTAGTTACTTAAGGGTAACTTTTATTCATTTTACTTTGTTCTTACATGGTTTGGTTTACTTATTGTTCTACTTATGAAATGTCTATGTAATCTATGCCATCATATTATACATATTATACAAAAGGGGTGAAAAGTATTCAAATTTAGATAAGGTAAATCAGGACCTAATTATCTAAAAATATAATTTGGACTCATTTTATAAAGTCGGACATGAATTCCTAGTTCCTTTTTTATTCAATCATGAAAACAATCAATCAAAATCACGGCAAACAAGCCTAAATCTAGACCTCTAATCTAATAAGTGTAGCCTAAATAACTCTAACCTAAAAATGAACTAAATATGCATACTTCTTTTGAGATTCTAAAAGATAATGTGTACCAGTCGAAACACCTCCCCGAATAATTAGATCATAGAGTGGTAACTGGCTTGGGTAATTTGGAATGGCCTCGCTAACATAGCAAAAACTGCTCAGACGTTGTTCCCAACCTATGTGGTGATCCAATGTCTGTCCATTGTCTGTCCATTGGTGGGTAATAACCTAGATAAGGGCTCATGAGACTGATGTATTGGTGCAATGTCGTGTCCTCGGACTCATTTTGTGCAAAATAGAAAATAACAGAGATGTTCTGCATACAAGTTGTTCAAATGTGAATTTTGGTCCTACTAACTAATTCAAGCTATCCTAAAACTATGTGAACATGTTTTATATCCTATGCATGGCAATTTGGAGTAATTGTTTAAGATGGAGTGTTATCCTAACTAACTAATGGAATGACCTAAGTCTAATCTAAAGCAAGTAGACATGTGAGCAAAACATGTATTTGACATAAAATGAAACTTGCACATCTGGAGATTAAGCATGTCCCCAGCAGAGTTGTCATTCTGTTGACGTGGGGGGGTGCCCACTTTTGGGGCTTACTTGGGATGTGTGTGGGCCAACTCCTTTTTGTATAAGGGTTAGGATTCATTTGGAGTCGCCACTAACTTGGGGTATAACCGACAAAGTTGGACCTCGGTTCTCCTGTTTGGGGAGGAGGAGGAATCTAAACTTGAAGGTCTAGGGTTTAACTTCTAACACTGGTCTATGTTCCTAAGATTTAGGGTAAGTTGTTTGGTTGCACTTAGGGAAGGTGTTAGGCACCTCAAATACCTACCATTTTAGGGCCGCTTCTCCCATTCATACAAGTTTTAATCTTGTATCAATGCCCATGCTTTATTAATGTTGAATTGAAAGCTTGCTAGATTTTTCTCAGGCTTAACGCCTATTTTTACTCTTAACGCCTGAATTTAATTCAAGGTAAAAATCAGGCGTTAGTTTATAAACAGTCCAGAAACTATTCTTTATTTTGTCATATTATAATTATAGGAGACCCCTCATGGGTTAGGTCTTTAAAGGGATAATGGACCCCTCTAAATGGTTCATTGGTTGGTCCATTAGGGTCAATACCCTAATGGAAAAGAGAGAAAGGGAAAGAAATTATTTTTTTCTGTCTTACAGGCTTAACGCTTGTTTTCCATCTCAATGTCTGATTTTCCAAAGCCTGAATTTTAATTCAGGGTGAAAATCAGGCGTTGGAGAAGCTGATCAGGTTGGCATCTTTGTGCCATCTTTTGGGATGTTTTAGTAGGTCCCAGCACTATGGGACCCATGGTTTGGGTTAAGGAAAGTTTCCTAGAGTTGTACTATGTAACCCTAGGGGTCTTGACTTCGGGCCACGTGGAGATATGATCTCCCAAAGTAGGCTACTCAGTCATCTGTTATAGACCTAACGCCTATTTTTGGTGTGACACCTAAATTTTCAATGCCTAAATTTTAATTTAAGGAAAATTCAGGCGTTGGGTGCCAAACCAACAACCAACTTAGGATTTTCGGCCACCAAAGAGGGGCCTAGAAGGGTAGGGTTTCTCCTAGGTCCTTGTACTACACCTAGGGCACACACAATTTAATTTTTGAAAACATGATTTTTAACCCAAGCCTAATGCCAGAAGTAAGGGCCCATAAAGGTGCACATGCACAGGAATGGACTTCAGAGGCTAATTTCGCCATGGGACAAGGCTGGAGAAGAATCAAGCCTCCCTAGGGTGGGTCCCAGATCCCAATGCCTGATTCTTCTTCTAACTCCTGTTTGTTCAATGTTTGATTTTTAATTCCTTAAAAATCAGGCGTTAGTTACTGGGAAAAAATATAGTAGCTGGATTTCTCAATTTTGAAACCCTTAGGGGGACATATATATATGAACATCACATAAAAATTTGAGCTTCAGATCATGCACAAAAAATTCAAACTAAAATCATTAAAACTAGGTCTCAAAAGACCTAATTTTAGGGGTCTATTTGGATGGCCATCTCAAGGCCTTCCACGGCTTTACAAATTATGAAATTAAATATATTATCTAGCATATATGTCTAGTCTAACACTGTCAAATTTGGGCTTAAGAAACGCTCTACAAAAATCACAAGAAAATTGGCACTGAAATGGATTAAAAATGAAGGCCAGTGGAGGTTGTTGAGCCCCTACTATGTAACTCGAGTTAGAGCAGTGTTCTAGCATGAATTGGACAGCATAACAACATGCTAAATTAATATCTAATGAGGTGGTGAATTGAACTTGAGTTTAGGCTTACCTCGGGTCCAAAGTAGCCTAAGGTTGTGAAATTCTTCTTCTTTTCCTTCTTCTTTTCCTTCTTCTTCTTCCTTTGCCTTAGAAATTTTTAGTGTTCTTGCTGCTAGCCTAAGGCTACACGAATTTTGGGCTATTTATAGCCCCAAATTGGTGCAATGGAGGGTGGAGATTGAGCTTGGGGTTCATTAGGTGGAGGGCTAGGATGATATATATCCTAAAATAGGTGAAAGGCAAAGATTGAATCTTGGTGAAGGGTTGGGATTGTTTTGAGCTAAGGGGCATGGATAGGTGAGGTGGCTAGATGGAGGGTAGGATTAGGTTTGTGTTTGTTGAATGGAGGGTGAGATTAGGGGTGTGTTGATGAGCATGTATGGGGAGAAGTGGATGGGACACATAGGGGATGCCTTTTGGCAAAACCCCATTGGTTGCAATGTTCAAGGGGGATGCATGGGATGCCAAGAAGGGGGATGTGAGGGGTTTTCTAGGGATTTGAAATTCAAGAGATTGATCCTAGGGTGGTGAGTGAGAGAGAGGATGGGAAGATTTCAATCCAAGGATAGGAAAAATTTTCCTTAAGGTGTGAATGCATTAAATGTCAACTTAGCTCATCAATGATATTTATTACTTTATAGTATTTTCGAACCCTCTCTCTATTGTCACACCCTATGATCATTTGAGCTTGGAAGTTGGCCCAGTCAATGTAAAATTGATCCTAGAAAATGTTAGGTGAAATATGGTCCCTGATTCAGGTGAGCTATAACCTTCAACTACGCCGAATTATGGCACCCGAGAAGATAATCGGGTCAAAAACCCTTTTTGGGGAAATTGGGGAATTCAAGGCTGAAAATGTTGTTGGTTTTTTTGTGAATCTCTAACGTGAACCAAATTTGGGGGAATTTAAGCTTAGGGAGTTTTAGAGCCATTAGAATTGACAGATTGGATATCGAGTTCTCATGCAGTTGTTGAGGATTTTTCGAAGCAGGGTAGCTTTGAGAGATTAAATTTTTGTAATTGCCTGAAGACTGATGGAATTACATTATCGTACTTTCTCTGAATCAGAAGTTCTTAAAATATTCTTTTGAGGACAAGGATGAAACTGAGAAAATGGGCCTAACCTTGCTACATTCTAAGTCTGGGAGAATTTTTAAGGGCGTTCTGCATGCCAAATACAAACAAAAAGTATTTTTTCTTGGCTTGCGTAGAAATGATGGCTTGGGCTACAAGATTTCTTTAATCCAGTGTAAATTTGATAGTTTATAGGCTCTAAATTTACAGTGAAGTGGCCATTGACAAACTAAATTTCTGAATTTAGATGAACTCTTGGGAGGTAGTTGAGCACCTGATTTTTAGACATGATTTGTAGCTCTTTTAGGAGTTTTTGAGGGAATCTAAGTAGATAAGTTTCACAAAATTTCATATTCCTTATATAGTTTTTCGAAGGTCTTGCGATTTCGAAGAGATGGACGCCGATTGATCCTGATTTGGAGATCTAGAGAGCATTCTGGCTCCATATGAGCAAAATGTAACAAAATAGCTTTTTGACCCCTTAGGGAAGATTTGAGATTTCATAGGGGCTCAAGATTTTGAAGTTCCTTTCTCAGACTTGAAGATTTAAAGCTAAGGCTAGGGCCAGGGCCGAAGCACAACAATCGGCCTTTCTGGATTTGGAGATTGGATGAATCTCTGAGAGCTCTTACAAGGGTTATTTCTTGGTCAGGGTTATCATGAGTTGAGAAATTGGCAGTTGCTGTTCTCAAACAATGTCTAATCTTTGATTAGTTCCATAGAGTAGGGAGACTCAGGAATGCATAGGATCTGAAATTACATCATTCGGACAATGAAATTAGCTTCGTGGATCTTTTGAGGGTCCAGGGGTAAATGCTCTGAGGTGAAAAGGGTAAAAGGGTAATTTTTTGCCCGTGGGTTGAAAAAGGTGAAAATGAGATTTCTTCGCCTGTGATGCTTCACGACAAGAAAGCTTATATAGACAAAAGAAATTTAGTGATCTGGATGACAAATAGTGAGTTCTAGACCTTTGAAGGCAAACAGGCAAAATGGTAATTTTTTCATCTGTGATGCTTTGCTGGAGAAAGACTTACAAGAGGTGAAAAACTTATTGCTGGCATGGATGGGGTTCTTAAATGTGGACCCTCAAAATCTTGTTGTTGTCTTTGTGAGAGATTAGGGTTTATCCTGAAATAGTGCATTTTAGGTTGTAACAGGGTGTTTTGATTGGTTCATTTGCGACTGGAGCATCTAGGGAAGACTTCTTTGGGAATGCCTAACCTCCTAGAGTCCAAGTTTGTTCTTCATAAACCAAGGGTGCTTAGAGTCTTTATGCCTAAATGTTGTTATGTTGTCCTTATGCTATCACATGACCCGAGTCAAAATTTGGGTGCTAACAAGGTGTTTAATTCGAGGTAAGGAACATGCAAAATGGCTACCGCATCAGGTCAAAACATTTGCATGAAATAAGCTAAATGATAATAATTATACCCCCGAAACATGTCTTTGTTTCTCTCTATTTCACTCCCCATACAAAATAATGTTCCCCCATGTCCCACATGACATAATAAAACCCATAAATCCAAATTACAACCAAAATAAACAAAAGAAACTAAAATAGAGTGTTGAAAATAAAAACTGAAAAATAAATAAACCTTGCAAGATTATCTATGTCTACAAGAATGTATCTAGATGGCTCTAGGGCACTCCCACCCTACTCAAACCATATGAATAGGATGGCTCTCCTCCTCCTCCTATGCTAGCTCAATCCTGAATCTCCTTGAAGTCTAATGTGCACATCACCAACTCTAATTTGTGCATTAACCAAATCCTTGATGAAACATGCATTTTGTGCCAAAGTTAATTATCCTAGGGAAGAAGAAGAAGAAATGAAAATGTTTATGGGTAACAAAAGATAAAATGAGTAGTAGCAATTTAAAGACTTGTTATTTGATATTTAATGAATTTTAAAGGTCAACATTATAAACATCATACCAAAATATTTATTTTTACCATAATCTTGGGAGCTAGCCACCCTAGTGGATCTGTTATGGATTAGATATGTTATAAGACCAGGTTTTAAATGCATCATCATGAGACAGTATAATCATGACACATGGAAATATTCATAGACCAATGTACACCCAGATAAAACTATCAGTGTGGAAGAAATTCAGCTACATGGGTAAATTTTGTTCGCTAGAGCAAATATAGGCTATGCTGATGAAATTCATTCATATAAATAAGATCTATCCATGTGGAACGTAGTCATTAGAATGTCAAAATATTAGATAAGTCATTCAGAACCAACACGTGGTAGGTCCCCCAAGTTCATAAATAAGGTCAAAGCAAAGTCAAGGATAAATACAAAAGTCCTACTTATGCACAAAAGTACAGTTTGAGTCTAATAGGATTTAAGAGTTCAAATGAATTCAAACACTACAAGAACACATCTCATATAGTTAAAGATAAGGGCTATCACATATAGATAAGGCTTATCACATATAACCAACATGCAATCTCATCTGTTGAAAAGGAATCAAGCCATGCGGTTGCACATCTGTGGAGAATAAAAAGATCAAGATGAGCTTAATCTATTCAAGATAAAGCTTCAACCCCCCAAAGAAATGAGGTTCGTAGGTAAAATTTGTAACCATTAGAAATTCACTATAAATATAAGGTCTCATGCATGGGATAAGGATCTTTAGATTTTTAATATTTCCATTTTTTTTCTTTTGTGCTCAAGTTACTATCACCTTAAAAAAACTCCAAATTATGAGAGCCAACTTCTAAGAAATTAAGTAGTTGCAACAAAGAATAAGGTGATAATTGTAATCTTGTATATGACATGTCCAATAAGTATCATGAAGTTTCTTTTATATTTTAAATTGTGTAAGCTTAATAAGAGGTTTCTTCCTCCCTTATATGGAGGAGATGAAATTAACAAATTCAGTGTATTAGGTCCAGAGAAGAGTAAATCCCGCCAAAATAAATAAAACTATTTTAAATGTATGGGTAATTTGTTACACGCTATGAAATTTGGTGGAAATGTTTACACCCAAAAAGTGCAGTCTACATGCTAGGAGGTGCTAGGACAGAATCATGAAACATTTGGATTCCATGAAAGACTTTACATATAGCCCAAAAAGTGAAAGAAGATGAAAATTATTAGAGGATGACATGTGGAAAAATGAATTTTCATGGTAAATAGTACTAAGACATGGACATGTTGCATAAAAAAGGTGAGAACACTAGGGCTGTCAACTGGGTTGGGTCAGCCTGAAGCTCGACTTGACCGACCCATTGAATGGGCGGAATGGGCAAGTTAAAGTTCAAGATGGGTTGGGTGCAGGCCTAAACATCTGGCCCGAAGTAAGTTTTGGGCTGGGCATAGGTCGAAGCCCTTTTAGCCCAATTTGAAATGGTTAAATTATATGGCCAGCCCGAAACCTGGCCAAAACTTAATCTCAATTTATACCATTGGTAGTAAAATGAAGCCTTATTGAGGTGGAAAGTAGGTGTTCCTTGTCCTCTGTACATTCACATTTGATGAATCACATTCTCGACAATGGCACTCCCATTACTATAGTGAAGTGGGAATTTGATCCTCTCTTGATGACTTGGCCTGAATTTATAGCTTGAAATTGACCATGCCCATAGCAGTCACCCCACACTTCTTCATGGTCTTAGTATTATTGAACCCATATGTGCAGCTCTCCCATCTATTGGAACATGTTTTCTTCATGAT
This sequence comes from Platanus orientalis, assembly GCA_025762735.1. Classification (NCBI taxonomy): domain Eukaryota; kingdom Viridiplantae; phylum Streptophyta; class Magnoliopsida; order Proteales; family Platanaceae; genus Platanus; species Platanus orientalis. The sequence goes on along the minus strand of JAOXJP010126295.1, from coordinate 3,547 downwards.
TTGGATGACATAGAAGTCTATATAATGAATGAAAGCCTTAGATGCATAATCAAGTCTTATTTTGACTCACTGATCGAAATAGCAGCCTCCTATGACATCCTTGACATTGCTCAACCAAGTTCCACCATTGAATCATTCTTGGTTGCTACAACAACAACATAGGCAAAACAGAAGAAACAAGAGAAAGAGGCTCAATGTATGTCAAACTTCATTTATATGAAAGTAGAGCAATTTGACTACTTCAAAATTCGTTATTGTGGGCATCGGGGAAAGTGCGGGGAGAGGCTCGCACCTCTCCTATGTTCCCTTTTCAGCTTCTACACCCACTTTACCGGCTATGAAAACTCTGGTGTCTATTTGGTGTTTAATTAAGAAGAATGATAGTTTATTAGAGGGGTGTTAAGGTTTGGTCATATAGCTGGCTAAAAGTCAGGCTTTTTGTAAGTCGCCACCAACTCGGGTTTTTCGATGGAGTTGGACATCGGCTACCTTTCTAGGAGAAAGGAAGTTTAAACCCTAAGGTCTAGAGGGTTAACTCCTAATATTGGTTTGGTTCTCTAAAGAGTAGGGTAATCTGTTTTGTTGCGATTGAGAAAGGTGTTAGGCACCCCAACCACACACTTTTTTAGGGTTGCTTCTCGTAGTATGTAAGCTATAAAATGCTATAGGGTTTTGTGCTTGTTAAATGTACATTTATTGGTCTAGACCAGCCCCATGGTGTGATCATTGCAGTTGCACCTGAGACATAGTCTCAAGCTGCCTACATACCTAATCTTATGTAGTTTGGATGTTCCTAGGGTGTTGTCGAGAATAAACTACATGTAATTCTAAGGGTTTGTTGTGTGTGCAAATCTCGATAGTCAAGTACATCTAATTGTGAGAGTGATTTAGGGTAGATTCATTTTAGGTTATTTGTATACTTACATAGTACTCTATGTTGTGGCAAAATGTGAACAAGTTAGTGAAATAGAGGTTAGACATATGGTGTACTAATGTGTATGGTCCAAGAACCTAATTGGGCTATGGCCAAGTCCTAAGATATTTAGGTCGCAAACCACTGTGACATGACCCTAAGATAAGGTGGAGACCGCAAAAAGTCGAGACAAGTTGAAAGGTAGTGATTGGGTAGGGTGACTCGACCTAACTGTGCTAACGTAGCAGCCACAGCACTTGCATTGTCTCCTAGGTAAAGTTTGGGTATCGAATACACGTGGGATTTATAAGCGTATGGTCAACCTTACTATGATTGTTTAGAAATTGAAAAAGGCATTTGGAATGAAGGGTTCTCTAGATTGTTTATGGAATCAAATGGTTCAAAGATAACATGGAAAGAGTGATAAACAAGGATTAAAGAATAAAATTAAGCTGAAAATAAGAGGTAGATTTAATGTCTTTCACAGGCTTAATGCTTGAATTTTACTTTGACGCCTGAATTTTCAACACCTGAATTTAATTCAGGGTGAAATTTAGGTGTTAGTTGTTGGGGAGACCAACAACTAGCCTTAGGTTTTTAACTTGTTTTTGTGGGTCCTAGAAGGGTGAAAAGTTACGGATAGGGGTGGGCCCCTTCTGTGGTCTATGGTCTTTGCCCTAGGCCCAAAACAAAAGGTAAAGATTTTAAAAGAAATTGATTTTTAACATAGTCCTGATACCTGAAATTCATCTCGACACCTAAAATTCTTCACAATGTCTAAATAAAAATTCAGGCGTTAGGATGAAAACAAGGCCCACAAAGGTGCCGAAGCACATGGATGGATTCCAATGTGTCATTTGCTTATGTATAGGCTTAAAGAAGGTTAGGGTTCATTGAAGTGGGTCCCAGATCCCAATGGCTAAATTTCTCTAATGCCTATATTTGTTGTCAATGCCTGAATTTTAATAAGTTAAAATTTAGGTGTCGGATTGGACAGTCCGCACTCCGTAAGCCATATCTCTCTCCATAAAATTCCAAATTAAGCGTGGTCAGACAACTAAAAAAGATGAGAGAAAGATCTTTCCAACCATATATAATGAGCCTATGTTTACTCTAACGTCTGCTTATCATTGATGCCTGAATATTCTACCAACACCTGAATTTTAATAGGTTAATATTCAGGTGTTAGGTTTGGACAATCCGCACTTCAGAGGTGTGGGCCTTGATCTTTGCACGAAGGGTGGACCTTTTAGAAAAGTGATCCACTTATCATGGGCCTAACCCATGATGGTTTGGAGTCACCACTAGCCCTTTTAAAGATGTGATTGAACATCTATGATTAGAAAACAAAATAATTTTATTTTCAAATTCTTTTAAAATGTCTAACTCCATTTTAAACTGGTCGACTCAGGGATTCTGAGTAAGTAGTTCAATTAAGGACTGGGGAAGGTGTTAGGCACCTTGGTCCATCCACTTATGCAGTTACCTACTTAGATCGGTTAAAACTTAAGGTCAGATTTCTCTATGTGGTGTGTGCATAGGTGTGTTTTATTTTAAAGAAACGTGTCATGCATGTGTAAGTGCTTTACCCTAACTAACTAGTGCACGTGTGTAGAGTGTATATAAAAATTTTATTATTTACACGTTGTCTGACAAAAAATAAATAAATAGATAAATAAAAAATTTGGAATGAGTACCTAGAGCCGCTCTTCCTTGTAACTAAATAAAAAATGACACACGTATATATACAAAACGTAATACAACATTCATGAAACATGTAATTACAAACATAATTAAAAATAAATATATAAGATAAAAGAAAAGGATGAAGAAAAAAAATTCAATTTTTATGACAATGGTATCTAAGACACAAAAAAATAATAATAATAATAACAATAAAAGAATGAAATAAAATCTAAGTAAAAATAAAAATGAATTGGGATGATTGATTATGATGATTTCAAGAGACTTACTTATCATAAAAATAAATTAATTCAAAATAAAATAAAAGGTAGAATATATGAAATAAATAATTAATTAGAAATAACAAAAATGAAAAAAAAATCTAAAAAATGAATGGCATAGAATGGTTAAACATAATAACTTCAAGAAAATTATAAAAAATTAAAAATTAAGTAAATGAAATAAAACATAAAATCAAGATTACACATAAATTGACTAGCTAATGAATATAAAATATAAATAAAGAATAAAGAAAATTAATGGCCTGAATTAGAAGAACGTGATGGCTTCAAGAAAAAATACTTATCAAGAAATAAAATACCAAGAAATCAAGTTAAAAAAAAGAAAGATAAAATAGAATAAATTTAAAATCTATATTACAACAAAATTACTAATTAATAAGCATTAACTAAGATTGTAAAAAGTCTATACATACAAGTATCTAACAGTAATAAATTAATAAAAATAATAATTTACAAAAATGAAGCAGTTATACATAAGATTTATGAAAATAAAAATAAAAAAATTAATTAAAAACACATAGACAATGTAAAAGAATTAAAACATTACACTACTGAAATAAATAAAATGAAACAATTATATAAGAAAAATGAAGAAAAAGAATAAGAAGGAAAAAAAAAGGAGGATCATACCTTTGGGATGTTGCACTTG
>JAOXJP010126284.1:0-13719 GCA_025762735.1 Platanus orientalis | reverse complement strand
AATAAAAAAAAAAAAAAAAAAAAAAAAATTATGAAAAATATAAAAACATTTTTAAACTTCTTCTAAACTAATTCTCACTTACCACCAACTTTCTAACTTGGCTCTAATGACCTTATTACATTAAATAACTCACTCAAACTGCTAAAACATAATCCAAAAACATAAAATTTAAATACGAAAATGGTGGACAGTATCATGTCTTCTTTGTTACTCCCATATTTTTGATCTTGGACTTCCATAATGGTTTGTACTTCTCCATTCATTGAAGAGCTGCCTCATCATGAATGTTATTCTTAGTGCCATAAATCAGCCCTAAGGTTTTAAAAAGGGGAAAGAAGATAATTCGAAGGAGCATGAACAAGTGGAAGACTAGCTATGAAAGATTCACCCTAAAAAGACTAGCTAATTGAGGATTTTTCTACTTCTTAAGATGACCAACCAATTAAGGACAAGGTTGAAGACAAGAGAGCAAATGAAGAAGAGAAAAAGTTGCCACCTAAGGAGGAATTTAAGTCACATTAGATTAATGAAAAAACTGTTGAAGATGAATATTTGAAAAGAAAACACGTGTGTTGAAGGGGGTGTGGTATTCCAAGTTTTCTCTCAACTCCTCACATGAAGTGAACTTTTCTTTCATTTTCTCTTTTCTTTTTTCTTTCTTTCTTGTTTCTTCTTTCTCTAAAATCCCTGTAGAAAACAGCCCCTCTCCTTGGCAATTGTACTGCATCAGACGGGTTAGGCTGAGTTCGAGGCCTAACATTTAGGCCCGAAGTTTTATTCAGGCCAAGTTTGGGCAGACTCAATTTAGCCCAATACCCGCTCAAAGTAGTTAACAAATATGGTTTTATTTGAATGCTAATATTGGGTCTGTATTTTTATTTTTGGTAAGGTTATTGGGCTTTTATTTTTTTAACAAATTCCATCATTAAATAGTGCATTGTTTTTTTTTTTTGGATAAATAAATAGTTCAATGTTATTATCAAAAAAAAAAAAAAAAATCAATGTATCAACTATTCAAAAAGGTCCATGTAATATGCATTTAAGGGTAGTTATGGGCCCAAAATAACCCAATGTTTAAGGGAGAGTTTTAAGTTTGGGTAGCCTGAACTTGGCTTGAAGCTCATTGTTTTCAAATGGGCTTAGTTCGGGCTGACTATCTCAGGCTGAGTTCGGGCACATGTAAAATAGTTCGGGCTGACCTTGGAGCAGTCTAGCCCTGCTCGACTGATAGCCTTAAAATATAATCAATAGGGGAAAGTACAAGGGAATACACAGTGTAAATATTTGTTTAATTTTCTATTATTTACTGTACTTTTAAATTTTTTTAATAAATTATTTTAGAAAGAAAATAAATATATTTTTTTCATGGAAAAGAACCCAACCCTTGTATAGGGTCATGGCTATGACATAGAAAATATTTGGAGTAAATGATATGGATTTGAAGAAGTTGTCCTACTTTTTTCGTTGTCATATTTGCAGTATGTTTCAATACATTTTAGAATATTTATTTTGTGATGTATTAGGAGGAAATGTAGTATCATGGGTTATATGCTGCATAGTATCTAAAAAATGGTGTGTATATGATATATTAAACATGTAACTAATCCTTGTAACATATAACTTCTAGGTTATACTCTAATGTGCCAAAGAAATTTGGTAATGCAATGGAGGAGTATTTTAAAAGTCATATTGTAACTTGATGTTGATGTATTGCTTTGTTAGTGTTTTTAATCATTCTTAAATCTACGTTAATGTAAAAGAAACTTTAGTGTCTTAGACATGTGTGACTGTGTATGTCACAAGAAGATCGATCTCCTTTAACGATTATAAATGGTTGTCAATACAATGGACATTTTGCAAAGAAGAAGGCCTTACATGCAATTGTCCCCAAATTGGTGTGTGCTTTGTAAAAAGGATGGTGAATCAGATAAACATTTATTCATTCATTGCTCATTCTCTAAGTCAATTTAGGATCATGCTTTTTCCAATCTTGATCGAGCTTGGGTAATGCCGGACTCAATTCTAGAGATTTTTTCTCAATGGAACTGCTAGGGTTGGGTTCTCATGCTAAATGTTTTTGGGGCTGTTTAAGTCACGCAGTGATTTGGGGCATTTGGAAGGAGAGGAACTTAAGAATTTTTGAAGGGAAGAGCAAGTCTCATGTTGAGGTGATTGACTCCATTTTCCATATAGTTGGGAACTGGCTTCTAGTCTCTAAGAAGTTTAAAGGAATGTCCTTTGAATTTGTGAGGGATTGGGTCACTACTATATCTTGTAAAGCATCGCTTGCTCTAGATTGGTTGGTTGCCTCCTTTCCCGGGTTATCTTAAGCTTAATTTCGATAGAGCCTCCAAAGGTAACCTGGGCTCGGCTGGATTTAGGGGTGTAGTTCGTGATTGGAATGGTTCCATTGTTCAAGTTATTGCCGGTCCGCTGGGTTGTTGTGATTCTTCCAAGGCAGAGCTTATGGGTCTTCCGGAAATCAAGAAGCTATGAGTCTTGAATGTGGTGATTGAGGGGGATTCTTCGGTTGTGGTTGGGTGGGGTATGGGCCATTGTATTTGGCCTTGGAAATTTGCGCATTTCATTCATGAAATTAGGGATGTGGTTACATTGCTTAAGATCAATCTTTTCCATGTTCCATAGGGCAAAAATTTGTTGGCTGATTGTCTAGCAAATTGGGAGGTGGGTTTGGACTTTGTGGTGAGATCTAATGTAATTCCGGAGGGTCTTTGCTGATGCCTTGGGCTTTCTGTTGTTGTATATTCTTTTTCCCTTCTTTAATAAAGTTGTTATTGATCTCAAAAAAATAAAAAAAATTCTATTGTTTCGTAGTTTTCATAAGGTTTGCAATATTTTCATGGCCATTTATAAACTCATATGAATTAATTGCAGTTCCATGGGAACCGAAGTTTAGACCAAAACTGAATTTTAAAACCATGTCTATGTGTGTTTCCATGTGAGAAAAACAAGTTTGGACCTGTATTGATCTTGCGGATACATGAACTGCCTAGGATCCATGCATATTGGAACTTGGTCAGTATAAATTTAATAATTATTATATATTATATCTTTTATTGATATTGGGCTGCTCATGATATATGGTTTTTAGTAAGCACAGGCTTGTGAATTTTAGGGCTTTGGTTTTATAATCTCTCTCTCTCTCTCTTTCTCGTGTCTGCTATTAAGTTATTCATTATATGGTTAAAAATAATTGTTTCCTTTCTTTATTGAGATAGTCCCCTTAGCTTTGCCAAAGATTGTTATAGTCACAGTACATTATGTGATACTTTTGTAGGAGGACTTGTGGCCCAACTAGGCGCTCTTCAAAGGGGCAATGGACACCTGAAGAGGTAAACTTGTATTTTTCATGGAAATTAAAATTAGCTTGATAATTTAGGAAGCTTTTCTTTCCCCCCCACCACCCTATTTTATTTTAGCATAATACTCCTTTTCAAATATATATATATATATATATATATATATATATATATATCTATCACATATCTTTGTTGTGTTCTTTTGTGTATGCATTGAAAAGTTTTACTCATTTGATCGTAAACATGTTATCGTATCTATCCTTCGTATATTCTTATGAAGTTGCAAGAAGTAATTTGCTGTTAACTCCAAGGGGTAGAGCAGTTGGCCAGGATCACGCCTTAGGAAGTGGAGGTCCTAAGTTTGAAACGCACCCCCTTGGGGCCACTTGCCCGGGCGTTAAAACCCAGTTCACCCAATGCGTGGGAGAGGCAGGGAGTCCACGTGCCCCAAGGATTTAGTCAGGTGCTCTAAGAGGTCTGGATACCTCAGTTATCAAAAAAAAAAAAAAGTTTACTGTTGCATCATAAATTGGCTCATGAGTTTGCTGATATGCCCATGGTAGACTCTGTACTTTCTGTTTTTGTTTAAGTTTTGGTAGTTGAGGAACCCTATTATTATTATTTTTTTTGTTTCATTTTGGCCATTTTCTTTGTATGTTTTTGAATATGCTTTGGCTTGATTTAAACTTCTCAGAACCATGCTATATTTAAATGCCTGTCTTCCTTTACTAATTGATATTAACTTGTGTAGATTCTTCCCTTTATATTGCAGAATTTTTTAGGCTGATATTTGCATTCTTGGACTTAACTGATGGAATGATTTATGCTGTATTGTTCTGTTTGTGATTATGATTTTGCATATAATAAATTCTAGATTTTTTTGTACCCCTCTTTGTAACAAACTGTCCAGCTTCAGTTCCTTTTAAGAATCTGTACATGTTACATGCTTTCTGAAGTAATTGGAATTCTATGATCATTTGTGAAAAATTTAGTGCTACATGATTTTCCACTACACCTTGTCTATTTAATTTTTTGTTTACTCATGATATTAGTTGTTGATAAGAGGGATTTTTTTTTTCTTTACCCAGGATGCGCTATTGTGCAAAGCTGTCCAGCGTTTTAAAGGAAAAAATTGGAAAAAGATAGGTATCCTGCATCAAACACGTGTTTTTATATTCATTTTTCCAATTTTTATATTAGGTCACAATATTTACTATCTTCGAGGACAATGGCATTAAAGCAATGGCCGGCAAAGGACACAATGATCAGTGTTCCCTCTCACCTCCATGGCAATGGTGGCAACTTTTTCTATTAATTTGTTTTGATGGGGAAGGGAGCTGCTTTCCTCTGCCTGCTTATTTCTCCTTTTTCATATGTTGCAATTAACCCATGGAAGAAAAAATTTGTGCAAACAGTTTTGTTTGGCACCACCACAATCCCAACTCAAGGAAGAAAATAATATTAAAAATGGACAAAAATAAAGATGTAGTTCATAGTTCCAAGGTATGCAACTCTCCAAGAGTCTAATCTTGTATTCCCTAGGTGCTAGCTTGATAAAAAAGTCATTAAGTTCCAAGTTTCCATGCAATTGCAAGTTTCTATTCTCATTAATAGAATGAGCTTGAATTTTGATTTTTTTAATCCATGCAATCATCCATGTTCTTTGATTGTTCCACCACCTTTGTATCATTCCATATTCCTTGATAAATTGTTGATAAAAGGAAGTAAAAGCATGGAAAATTTGGACTTTCCCAATGTTCTTCGGTGTTGGCCAATTAAGAACGGCCTTAGCTTTGCTTTCATCAACTATATCACTGGCATATGAAACAAAATTGGAAATTTCCAACATGTCAAGCGTACCAGCCTTGGAATGGGAAACCAGTACTTGATAAGTATTCCAATCGACTAATCTACCATCAATGCATATTCTCCATGTACCAGTTTTCTTGGTTGTGAAGAGGGTTGGAACTTCACAAGGGCTTAGGTTCTCACGAAACAAGCCTGTATCCAATAACTCTTGAAGTTGCCGGTTCAGCTCCTTACATTGAATTGGACTCAAGTTATAATGAGGCATGTTAAGCAGCTAGATCCGAGTTGGAGATCAATGCGTTGTTGAAATTCTCCCAGTGGAGGCAGTCCACTAGGAAGTTCATCCAGAATGACATCACTAAAGTCTTCAAGTTCTTTAACTGAATTTGGCAAAGGAGTGGAGCTGATTTCATTTTTGACAACCACTGCATAGGCAACATCAGTTTCCTTGCTATTTGTTACAATTGGGACATTGTGATGCAATAAGTTGTTGGTACGTTGGGTTGGTTCTTCTTTGCTTTTTGGGCCAAAAGAACTTGTTGAACGACCAAGTTCTCACCTTTGATTAGTGCACTCATAGGACCTATGTCCTAATTTACCACAAGAAGTATGTAATTGAGCTTTGACCAGTTGTGTTATTCGATGGTTCATAGGTGGTTGGACTCTTTGGTTAGTGATGGCTTTAGAAGAAGTGGGTTGGTTGGATTTTTGGTAGGAAATACTTCGGAATGGTGGCTTTCTAGGTATGAAAGATGATGATGGCCTAAAGTTGATGCGAGATGGGATAGATTGTGCAAGTTTGGTTTCCACCTTGACAGTGAAGTGATAAGCTTCATCAATGGTGGTAAGGTGGAGTAGGGAAAGTTCATTTTGTAAAGGAGTTTTCAATCCTCCATTGTATTGAGCAACTAATTGGTTGTCTGATTCATGGATGTCATTGCGACTCCATAGTTTGAAAAATTTCTCGATGTAGGTAGCCATGGTTTTATCTTCTTATCTTAGGGATGGAAACAGTGAAAAAGGTTTTTGAGCATATTTCACCGGTAAAAATTTGTGGACTGCAACTTTTGTTTCATTTTTCTCCAAGTTTGAATCTTTGTCTAACCTTGTTGCTTCATGTTTGCTTCAATTGTTGCCACCAAATAAGTGCATACCTCTTGAGTCAAGTTACTACAAATTTCACCTTTTGATTTTCAGACATATATTTCCATTCTAAAAAGGTGTCTATATCATTTTTTTTTTAGAAAACTAATCTACGAAGTCATCTAGATCTAGATGTCCTTGAAAATCAGCTACACCCACCCCTATGCCATGATCGGGGTTTTTAAGCGTGTTGGCCAAGCATTCATCTAATGTTGGTGCATTTTCAGCTCTTTGGCAATAGACTGGATTCTCGATATCGGAGACAGCGCTGGAGTTAAAGATGAAATCCCTTTCCTCATGGTTCCTATGGAGTAATTCTTGCCCCAACTCTTCTACTTGTTTTTCAGGGCTTCCATCTCTTCAAGGAGTGGTGCGTGTTGGCCTCGTCTACTATGTCCTCTTGCAGCGATCGCAACGGCAAGGAAGATAACCCACTCTGATGTCAATTTAATGCAAACAGTTTTGTTTTGCACCACCACAATCACAATTCAAGAGCTACAAGAGGCTTACAATGCTTGAAGAAGCAATAAACAATTTCAGCAAAAACTCTACCTCTTCTCTCCTGGACGTCTCATAGGAATAGAGCTCTCAAAAAGCATTAAAACCATATTAAAATTGGACAAAAATAAAGACTGGTGCATAGTCCCAAAGTATGCAATCTCCAAGACTCCAATATTGTTCAAAAAGTCTCAAGTTCCAAGTTCCCATGCAACTCCAAGTTTCCATACTCTTTAAGTTTTTATGCAACTCCAAGTTTCTATGCACATTAAAAGAATGGGCTTCAAGACGGCCCAAGTGATGGTGGAAAGTCGGGAATGATCCAATGCAACATGTGATTACAATACTTGCATCAAAATTCTAGGCCTTCCTCATCAGTGACCATTTTACAATTATAATAAGCTTGTTACAGTTGACTTTAGTTGATGATTTACCAATGTGCTTTTGGTTTTTAATGGTGGATTGGATATTCTTGCTTGGGTGCTTTTATAATTTTTATTGTGATGCATGGTTAAAGCATAGACTATTTGTGTTGAACAGACTTGAGAAGAGAACCACTTTGATATACACACGGTGATAGTGTATATTTATGCTCTTTAATAGAAGTATTGTGATGTTTTGACACTCAAGATCTGGTTCATCTTCGAAAGCCAAATTAAATTTGAAATTGATCAAGTTACTACAAATTTTGTATTGTACTCTAGTTGAAACTGGTCAAAATCGCAAAAGTTTTAGAACCTTTTGAAATTAAAAATTTACATTCCCAAATGCTTGATCTTGGTAAAAATTTATAAGTCAGTTGATGGTACACATGCTGCTAGAAATCATTGTTATGTGCTTCTTAGGTGTCGCTATTATACAATTTTTAGCCTGTTATTTTGTTTTTAAATTTTTTTCTAGAGTCTCACACTCTGGTGGATTAGAGGCATACCTGGGCGCTACCCTAAGAAGGGAAACCAACCCAACTCAAAGTGGTCAACTCAAGTTTTTACTTAAGGTTAACCCAACTTGTGTTCGGTCAAGTTAGGCTTGGAATTAGTTTAAGGTAGAAGGAGCTTAAAAAGAGTCCTCTCAACACTCAAACTTCTTCTTCTTTTCCTTTTTACGCAGAAAGCAAGTCGCACTTGGGTTGGGTTGGGTTGGGTTTGCCTTTGGCCTCAACCTAAAGCTACACCAAGGGCTGAAACAGCCATTTGAGCCTATTCCAAGTTGCACACATAGGTTTTTATGTCATTGGCTTACCTGTTTGTCTAGTTACATTTGCCTATTCTTTGACTTGTTCAGACTTAAAACAACTAGTGTGATAACCTTGTGCTTGAAGCCCCTGAACAATTGCATTTGCATTAACAAGATTGTAGTTGTCGTGAACTTCTGTGCAAGTGAACACTATAAAATAAGATGAATTCATTGCCAATGGTCTGGATCACTGCTAATGTTTTGTTGAAATTTGCAATCATTTAAAACTTTTTAAGAGGCATCTTGCTGGCATGTTTGAGGCTTTCCCTTGATGAAAGGATATAGGCTGTGTTTGGATGCACCCTAAAATGCCATTGCCTCAAGGCCCCCAACAACCTTCTGGGTTTCCATGCATTCTGGACAGTGCCATTGTGCCTTGTAATGGGCACCATTTGCAAAATACCCCAGGGGCCAGCACAGCCTTGTCATCCGTTAATTGCCCTAAGAAGGCCTTTATTGTTTTCTCTTGCATCTAAATGTATTGTCCGAATATTGCTAGCATCTCTGACTCTTACTGCATTTTTCATTTCTCTCTAAGTGTACCCATTCTTTTTTAACTTCATATTATAAACTTCTGCTGTGACTATATTTCCTTTATCAAGATGGCAGTCCCGCTTTCATTTCTCATCATATTTCTCAATTTCTTTTATAGTATGGACTATGGACACTGAGTTGGACTTAGTTGGTGGTCGTAGTGATTCATATTTATTCTATTAGATTTCTTACAAGTATTATTGTGTGTTTTGCAGCGGAGTGTTTCACAGATCGGACTGATGTTCAGTGCCTTCACAGGTGGCAGAAGGTCTTGAATCCAGAACTCGTTAAAGGTCCATGGTCAAAAGAGGTGAGCTGCTCTGGCTGATTTTGACGTCATTTATGAATCCATTTCGTATTACCATTGTATCTTGCAACTTTCCAGTTGCTGGAGTGAGCCATTTTATGTAATGTACGTCGCAATGGAAAACATGTTAAACAGGAGGATGACATGATAATTGAGTTGGTGAACAAATATGGGGCAAAGAAGTGGTCCACCATTGCACAAGCACTGCCTGGACGTATTGGAAAGCAATGTCGTGAAAGGTATGATAGGAAACTCACTTTGCACTTAATTGGAGGTCTTTTTATTTATTTATTTAGCCAATGCTTATGCAGTAATGTATTTTTTATTTAGTTAGTCAATGCTTATGTATTTTCACTTGGTCATTCACTGATATTCTCCATTATACACGTCAGGTTTCTTGTACTAGCAATGAACCCTTCCAAATTTTTTAGGAAAAACAATGAGCTTGAAGGATCTTCAGTTATAATATTGACAAACAGTTGGCATTTTGCCAGCATAGTGCCTCATGCAATGAAGAAATAGACCGATTTTAACTATAATTTAGTTCTGGGAAAACTGCTTTCAGTGTTGTCAAAAACATGGGGAAATTGAAGATTCGACTGCGACATCACCAAAGTAACCGAAGATTTGAAACAAGCTTCTCTTGCAAGTTTTTGATGTTACAGAATGATGAATACTGCAGCCTTAGTTTGGCATTTAAACATTAAAGCTTGAGACTTGGAGTGCCTTTTTGATGCAGAACAGCCTAGAAAAGAGCTGTTCACCTGCGGGTTACGGGTCCACAAAAGAACTAGAATAGGTTCTGATCAATTTGTTTATTAAAAAGGTTAGGTATTCTGGTATGGAGATTATAAGTTTATAACAAACAATTTAAAGCTCCCAACTATACCCATGAATATAGCCCACTAGTTCAAAGTTGGAGACTTTAAAACTTAAGCGAGCAGAGAGCAAACTATATGGAGAATATCTATAGTATCCACAATAATAAAGAATGCCTGGTAATTATTTCAGATAACTTAAACAGCAGGTATTTACCAAGAAGCAGTAAATATATTAAAATAAGAGAAAGGGTAGAGTCTAGGTTTGATATAGTTTCAGCACAGGTTAGGGTGTTAAAGAATAAGACATATTTCAATTGAGGTTTTTTATCAAACAGATAGTATGCTTTCTGTTGAATGAGTAAGAGCAGGAAGCTATCTCAGAGGTCCAACAACCACACCCAGGTTTATGGCCTAACCAATGAGGGCAAATATGAGCTATTTGAGATTGTTTTGGTTTACTGGGTAGGGTCTATGAGGTCTTGACATCAAGGATTTACAAGGGATTTTAAACTTTGGTTATGGCAGCAATGTAGGATACCAATTAGATTGGTCCTATAGTAGGAAGAATGATGGGAGAAAGCAAAAAACAAATTAAAGAAGGCAAGAATCAAAATCTTGACTTAAAGAAATAAAGAAAATTCAATTAAGAGAATTCAAGAATTCAATATTTCAATTAAAGATAGCAAGAACAAGTTTATTGAATCAAGAAAGAAAGGGAGAATGAATTAAATTAAAAGGATAAGAAAATTACCAATGAAAAGATAGAGAAAAGGGCTGAAAGGGTAATTTTGTAATTTTTGGATAAACCCACAAAATTACCAAAATATCCCTACTAACACGTCATAATTTTATGAAATTTTACAAGAGTTAAATGACCCTTAAAAGGATTCCTATGCAAAATTTCATCGAATTCCGAGGTCTCTAAGTATAGTTGGGATAAGGCTGTTTGTTGTTGTTGTTGTTTCGAGGTCTCTAAGTATATAAAATCTTTAGAATTCAGACTTGCAAAGATTCTTTAATGGATAATTCAAGAAAATCAAGAAAGATAGATTCTTGTTGAATCTTTAATCCAAGAAATCAAAAACATTTAAAGAATCAACAAGATAAATGCAAGAATAAAGAACAAGATGTAAGAAAGAGAGAAAGAAAAAGAATGAAGAAAGAAAGTGGGAGAAGTTGACGAGATGAGAGAAAGAGAAGAGAGAGAAAACCTTACCTCAACTCGTGGAGAGAAAAGAGGAGAGAGAAGGGGAGCCACAATTACCACCCTTGGAGATCTACACATTGGACTCTAACTCAACCAAATCTTTATTTCATTATTTAAATACTGAATTTCAACCCAAAGATCCATCTATTTATAAACTTAAACCACTTAGATTCCTAATTAAAGCTCCCTAATTTGCAATTAAACCCTCAATCTTAATTTTTATTACAAAGACTCTTAAAATAATATTTATTTTAATATTCCAAAGTTTTTAGGGCATGGTTACATTAAAATAAAACCCAAAATAAGACCCACAAACACCCATAAAATTAAATGGACTTAAATAAAATAACCCTAAAATAAACAAGAAACATCTCTAATATCCCTAAACTCATTGAATTGAAGGAATCTTCACAAATCTTGAATCAGACTCCCTTGTGGGGTGGTACGTACAATAATTTCTTCTCATTGGCTGAATTAGATAAGTATTTTGACAACATGGTTTCTTCCAAGAATCAAACCGTAAGAGTAGACAATTGATAGAGGTAAAATATTTATAGTCTACAGGGTTTATAATAGGAAGATTAGAATTTTAAAGGATTGTTAAGTAGGGTCTGCAGTTTAGGTTTAAGGATTAGATCTAAAGAGGGTTGCAAGGGAAGAAGTTCAAGCAGGGACTGCAGAAGCAAAAGTCTATATTAAATCAACAACAAGTAAAATAGCAAGGTTTATGTGTTAAGAACACCCACGATTGAATATGGGTTTGTAATGGAAAATATGCAATAGCTTTTGAGAGGTTTCTGACCTAACCGTAAGGTTAAAATTCAAAGGAAAATTCTGTGGGGTCAAAAGAAGGTATTAGAGTATGTGGTATCAGGTTTAAACCATAACAAAGGTTTGGGTTCTGGAATTGCATGGAGAAAGAAGAGAAGAAGAAAGAAGGAGAAACAGTACCTTTGTGGAGTCATCCCTACACCATTATCCCAAGGTAATCACTACCTAAGGGTTCAAGCCAAGGCACAGGAACTTGAAAAGAAGGAGTTCGACTCATGTAGAAGAAGAAAAATCAACCAAAATTTTATTAATTTCTATTATCCATGTCGAGGACACTAGGGTATTTTCCCCTTTTAAAGAATCAAAACAAAAGAAAAATAGAAACTAGACCTAAGGACTTACACTTGAGTTGGGAGCACCCACTTTCTAAAAACCCAAAGCCAAAATTCAGCCACACTCGTGGCCCTCTCTTAGAGAAATCGATTAGTCCTTATTCACTAATAAAACAGTCTTCTCAAGATTACCCAAAAACAAAATACAAATACCCTCTATGTTCCATACTCTAATAATACTTCATAAAATATGAGATAAGGCAATAAAATTCTAATAAAAGTTCTAAACAACAACTTAAACTCTTCTCTCATGATCAAAGGACTTGTCTTCCATGTGTCTCCATATGTTCCTTTGCGTGGACCCCACCAAGGCCATGAGTGGGTCCCACCTGGGTCTAATGTCAGCATCACTTTTTCAATATCCAATTTTTATCCTTATAAAAATGTTATATGTTTCAGCTTTCAGTGGGTAAAATGATTCCTGAGTTTTCTAGTTGCTATTAGACAACCCTTATCCAACTACAAACAACAACCTTCTAATGTTTTAGGCAAATGACAATTTAAATAATGTGTGGAAGATGTAAATGTAAGGTACTATTTCTTCTCACTTTCTTGTTTTCCTCCACTTTATTATTTTATTTTAAAATTTTTATTGGCAAATCGGTATTATATCTACCAACTGCTCTACTTAACTTAGTTTTTTGAAACCAGGATCGAGCCAAATCTGTTGATCTAGGAAATAAGCCCCTAAATAGGTTGTCCTCTTGCCAGAATTTTTTCGAACATTTTATGAAAATGAATTAAACTATTCCACAAGATTGTTGAACCTGTCAAATTGGTCAACCTAGCTGAAAAAATCGATGGACCATGATTTTTTTTATAGATAGAAAAACTATTTTGAAAAAGAGGAGTGAACATAGAAAATAAGGGTCACTTGAGAAATACAATTCTTACAAAAAATGAATCCTTTTACTCCCTATTTGAAGACAGTAGAAGCCCATTCCAAGATCCACTTTTTGGTTAGTCCCATGAAACATTTGAAGATGAAAGACCCAACCATAAGTCTTAGCAAATGTTTTTTTTTTTGCATCACCTGCACAAACTACAAAGGTTATATAACACCAAATTACCCACCTTTCAATATTGAAGACACCTTCCAACCCTTGATTTCACTCTTTAATAAGATCTTTCATATAAGTTGGCATCACCCACACAACCGTGAACCGCCTTAAGAATGACTATCAAACCGAAGCTGACATTGAGCAATTGATGCAAATGTGACTCATCGATTTAGCTCCTTTACAGAAAGACAATTTCTATTTGGAATAGGAATGCCTCTTTGATGTATCACAATAGCCAAGGAGAGGAGCTGTTTTCTATAGGGATTTTAGAGAAAGAAGAAACATGAAGGAAAGAGAGAAAATAGAAGAAAGAAGAGTGAAAAGGAAAGAAAAACTCAGCTCATGAGAGGGATTGGGAGAGAACTTGTGATACTACATCCACTTCAACATACGTGTTTTCTTTTCACCTATTCATCTTCAACTGTTTTTTTCATTGATCTAATGTAGCCTTTAAATAGACATTACATGAAGAATAAAATAAAATAAAATCCTAGATTCTAGATCTTCTAACAAAACAAACTTACCAAATAAAAGGACTTAAAAATAAAAGAAAGAATCTTGGTTGACACAAAATTTGGTTTATTGGCTAAGTTATTGGGCCCCATTAGATCTTAAACGAT
>JAOXJP010126263.1:0-13719 GCA_025762735.1 Platanus orientalis | reverse complement strand
CTGTGGATTGGGTCCACCTCCCTTAAGAATGCTAACCTCCACCGGGGGTCCGGGGGCTGACACATCAGCGCAGAAAAGTGATAAGCCCCCCCCCCCAAAAAAAAGTGTAAACCACTTTTTGGCGCTGATGTGTCCGCCTCTCTTGTGTTGCCTGCTCGGGTTCTTGGTTCTCACTGGCTTAGGCCAGTCCCGCTTCAAGTGGTTGAGATGATGAAGACCCACACGGCCGTATCAAAAAAAAAAAAAAATCCGACGTAGTCCAACCGAACCAGAATTCTAAGGGTTTATAAAGAAGCATATGTGAAGAAATCTCTAGTGGGCTCGACCGTGGTCCTGTTCCACCATGTCACAACTGCGCCTGTTAATACCCAAGACAACCGAAGAAGAGTAATGACTTATCTTCTGTTTTCTCTATAAAGTGTAAAAGGAATGTGTTTGTTTATTTTATTTTTTTTATTTTTTTGGATCAACAAAAAGAATGTACTTGACCAGACTAATGGTGATTAGTAATTATCATACAGCGTACTTATCGAAATCCCTGCTGCAGTGCAAACCAAGTCTTCAATGTCAATGTACCAAATAATGAAACTATCCAACGACTTATAAATGGTAGCACATAGGTTTATTCCCTTCATTTCTAATAAAGAATGTGATTATTGCTTACCAAAGTAATCGTAAAAGAAGGCGATCACCACCACAAATTAAAATCTGCGACGACCCACATGGGCATTCATGCGTCTGACCACTGAAGTAGAATTTATTCACTTTGTAATAAGCAGGGAAATTTACTAACCAATACTGATGCCACTTCAGTGGTTCGAAGTGCCATTTCCATTGTATTTCGTTTGCCGGACATATGACAATAGCTCTTTCATGTATTCAAGGAACATTTTCTTAATTGTGATATGTTACACCAACCGTTTACGATGCATCCTTTAAATCGAAATATAAAATTATACAGCAAACAAAAAACACCTGTTTACATTTCTCAATGCCGCAGAAGACCTGAAAGTTTTCATGTCTTCACTTGTTATTATGAGTCCTGGCAATATGTAGACCACTCTTCATAAGGAACCCTCTGGCGGGATGTTGGCAAAATGTCATCTGAAGAGGGCATCTCTGGCAGAATGTAGCGGCGGCACAACATGTTGACAGGAGAAAAAGTGAATTACACTTTTTGACAGATGATTTGTATTTTTTCCGCTGACATGTTGCACGGCCAATTAGGCAGGACCTTAACAGGTCATAAGGCGGCAGGACATGATCCTTTCCCCCCTTCAACTGGCAAGGTTTTTCTTCTCTCTTTATTCAAGTCAAAGTTTGCAGGTTGCAGCAAACTATATTCACGCTCACATATAGTTTGCAACGACTGGCCTTTGTGATTCAATTGGAACTGCTGTGGAAAACTTCACATTGTGGGTTGATCCATCAAAAGAAATTGTACAACAGAAAGTACTTGCTAGTGCTGCCTTCATAATCATCTTGGATACCCTGCAGAGTACGGTATGATCCAACACCCACTCAAGAGCGCATGTAACAAATGGCCTGCTACATAATACGACTACTCTTGTGCTGCTTCGACATCAAAACTGCCAATTGCAGCACGCCTTGCTGGCAAAGTCTTGCAGGATTCTTGAAGACTGTGATCCTCGCATTATTAGGGCCCACCAAAACGACATGCGCAATGCTGAAAGATTCACCTCTTTCAACTGCAAATTGCCATTCCCTCGTTGATATCATGAACCAGTCCTTGTTTTCAGATCTGGTTGCTTTAACTTCAATGTACTCAGTGCTCTCTTCATTCATCCCAGTAATAATATCATAGGGTAAACCTGTCTCAATATCTTCATTGACCCACTTCACACCAGATTTGCCTACTTTTTCAGCAAAGTACTTGAAAGCCACGAACTCTCCTAGCCTCCCAGTTATAGCTGTCTGGTTCTCATTAGGTGTTCCAAAAGAAAGCTGGTCCCTCTCACTAAATGTTGACAGACACCCATCTGGGGCATTGGGAACAGTAACTGAATCAAAAGGCTTGTTCAACATTTCCAAAGTAAAATCAGTCCCTTTGAGAACAGAACCAGAACTCTTTGCCAATAAATGTTGATCTGCCATAACCCTCGAATCTTGCAAGAGTGACATCGTTGGAGTAACTGATAAGTTATCTTGAATGATCCAATCAACACCAAACCCAATGGGAACCCCATGATCTTTCGTGTATGAGATGATGCCTTGAGGTTTATCCACTTGTGAACCGATACTAACTGGTGGGGCTGTTGTTGGTCTTGTCCGAAAGTGATTTGCTCGAGCGAGAGCAAAATCTGGTGCAGTCTTCCAATCAGCAGGTGGCCAATTCGATTTGATGCCCGGTTTCCTTCTGGACTTTGATCGGTTTTGCTCACCAACCATTGTAGAAGCACTCATTGGCAGGGGAGTCTCATCATCCCCTTGTGATGATAATTTAGAGGAAAGGAACCAAACAGGTTCTTCTTCAGGAAGCTTCGGGACCTTCTGACTATTAAGAATAAAAAACTCCATTTGCTCCTCTGTGGAACCTGATTCTGCCATGGTCGTGATCATGTGAAGAAAATTTGCAAAATGTAATTGAGGAGTTCCATCAAAGAAAAGCCGACCAAGCTCCATGAATATGGAGTGAGAATCTGAGGCCCGGGTTGTATACAAGATGTTCCCCTGCAATATAAAAATAAATAAATAAAGAAATGCCATAATAAATAATAAAATTAGCGAGACAAATGAAAATGATAAGGAATGGGGTCTATCACCTAAAATTTGTACAACAGCGCATTATATCCTTGACAAAATAAATATCAAAACATAAAGATACTTTTTGCTTTAAGCAACCGACAAAACTTTATCAATTAGAAATAACGGGTTCCATGTTTACATGGTAAATCTCCATCAAAATACAACCTGGCCCTTGTCTCAACTTTAAAATATTGTAAGAAAATGTTAGAACAAAATTACTTTCATTTGTTTGACTTTAATGCATATTCGAAAAGTTACTACAATGTCGCATCATTCCTTTGAAACATTATACTGATACTTTCTAAAAATATAGAAAAAGATACTTAAATATTTAAATGTTCTGTGTTCAATTACGAACACACACACAAGGATTCCTTGGTACCTAGATCCATCCATTTACACCAAAGGAATTGCAATAGGATCAATCCAATGCCTATTCAAAAAACTAGGGAGATTCAAATCTGTGAATGGAATCTGAACAAAAAGGCTTGTTCAAGACATCAGATAAAATAGCCACCATGGCTTACGGCTTGGTTGGTTCAGACAACCCAGTAATATGACATCTAGACTTCTTTCTTGCAACTAAAATTGCTGACAGCTCAAATAAAGGGGATTTCCCTTCCTCTGAACTACAATATGCAACTGAACTTGGATATAGGAAAACTCAAGTTCAGGAACCTATATCCTTGGCAAAAGTTTGCGACATTATTTATGGTACAAATTTCAAGTGTTGGTCTGTATTCTGTTGCATGTGATGTGTAATCCACAAAGTGAAAAGGCTGCATTGTGCTGCTGCATATGATGCAGCCTTACATATTCAGTCTCATCAATGATCAACCTAGATTTACTTGGTGTCAGAACAAAAGAATACCTGACAGTCAACTCATAAGGATGCATTTAGACATACCT
Organism: Platanus orientalis; assembly: GCA_025762735.1. NCBI lineage: Eukaryota > Viridiplantae > Streptophyta > Magnoliopsida > Proteales > Platanaceae > Platanus > Platanus orientalis. The sequence continues at coordinate 10,044 of JAOXJP010126263.1, read as the reverse complement.
GTAGAAGAGAGCTGCACTGAACTTGCTTCTTAGATACACTGTCACATCTTTTTAAGGCATGCCTATAAAACAACTTTTGAACCACAATAATTTGCAGATGACACAGATTCTCAAATTTAAACTGCTTGAGTTTAGAATATTTATCCGGGTGTAATTTGTAGATATATCGTTGTGCATAAGGAAGAACCCAATCCACCAATGAAGCTTTTTCTCTACAGTCTTCCGTGCCATAAAATATTGCTTCATGAGTTATGACCTGAATGATAGCAAGGGTAAAGAAGTGACAATACAAACTCAGCACTACAAGGACTTTTAACCAAATGCAAACAAATAGAATGGCACATATGATGGGGGTAGAACCCACCATAAAATGAGTCCTACCAAGAAGCTCTTCTATATTAAGACTTCATACACTGATGATTTCTGTTATTTATCCTATACTCTTTTTTTGGACCATTGGCCTAAACATTTTGACCATCCACAAGGGCACAACACGCGATGACTTTGACATAGAAGACTTACTAAAAGTGACAACAGCAACTGCCACTTGCCAGCATTGCAGGTGCATTACCCTTACATGGCTATTTAAAAAAGGTTGCCATAGTTTTCCTGTTTGCATGAATAGGAAAATTACCTCTGAAAGAGCAGGAATCCCTATTGTTTGCATCAGCGGAGCAAGTTTTGCTGGAAGCATCTCCTTTTCATAATTGCTAAGTTCACCGAAGTATACGAAATCAATATTGTCTGTATACTTAAATTGTTCACGTAATTCATCATCATCACACCAACATACAAGGCCAAATTTTGGGTGGCAGGAAACCCATTTATCCTGTATGGTAGGAATCACTGTATATTCCAATTTGAGAAGGGATTCTTTCAAGTAAACAACATCTTCCGAACCCACTAATCCTGATTTGAGATCATCGGCCCACTTCAATAGTATTCTGAAAACCTGACAGACAAGAGAATACATCAAACAAATGTGAAACCATAATTGATGCAAGCTGAATTTCTTTGATATGGGTACTTACTACATTAGCTGACTGCGAAGGTAAGGCTATAGTTGACAACTGCAGCAAAATCTGAAGGTAGCCACGGAAAGAAGGGTTCTCATGGACCCCACATTCATGGACAAAAAAATCATGTAGGCCTGGATAGACATGAGATATTGTCTTGCTTATTGATCCATGCTGAAGTAGCTCCTTTGCTTGGTCCACAGAGCCAGTTGAGTCATGCCAATAGACTTCTTCAGAAGACAAAAACATACCAGGTACAGCATCATCTTGCCTACAAGCATGTGCCAATGGAACGAATATAGAGGGTCCTGAACCAAACTCCCTTGCAATTTTGGTTTTTGAAGTAGCAATTTCATCCCAAATGAAAGAATAAAATCTGGACATCTGTGCAATGCTGGCATAAACAAAACAAGTGTCCCTTGACAACATGAGTACAGCTATAAAAATTCAGAGAGAGAGAGAGAGAGAGAGCAACTAAATTATCATCACAATGGAATAATGACAACATAGAACTGGTCACTAATAACACAGTCCTGTATGGTCATCATAGATAATGCTTATCAATCACAGAAAACAATGGACATACAGCTCACACTACAATGTTGAATGTCATTCTATCATACACTACTCCCAAGGGACTTCAGAATATATTGTACATACAGGTGGAAGGCTTCTTTTCTATTCGAAAGGCACCCAAAAGACTAGCAAAAAGTGAACACCAGACAATCCATATGAGTAGATGGATGTGAGATGTAGAACTAGTGCGTAAACTCAAGAATAAGAAGCAGCCAAGAAAAAGAAGAAAAGTTTTTGTTTTCATCCTTCTACTAAATAAGATCTTTGATATAGGAAAAGCTGAAGAAATTATCTCATATACAAAAATTCCTATCCACACCATGCTTGCCAAGTTACCAGCTGGCTCTTTACTTTAGTAGCATATTGTACCAAATATTCAACCACAAAATCAAATCTTCAATCCAGTCAAAAGATTACTAGATATCTTCCTTGGGCCTATCAATTTACCAGCCACTTACATGATCATGCAAAAGATTCTCCTACAATTGTAGATACCTCCTAACCATCCTCCTTCCCACCAAAACAGAGAGAATCTCTACTTCACAGGAATCGCTCACTCATGAAACCCAAACTCACCCTCAAAATCGTCCCTACATATAAAGACCACTACTACTGACTGGAATATGACCTCAAAGCTTTCATATATATATATATATATTTCTAATTTTCTTCTATGGAATTCTCTCCTCTCATCCCTAAAGTCTCTCCCTCTCAATCTCTCTCATATCAATCCTTTAATCACTCCGCACTATTGACCCCAAGTTTTCCTCCAACAGGTAGCTGGCTGGTCGGACTGAGAAACCATCAGTTTGGTTGGCCTTAGACACAAAAGGAACCTCAAGACAGTGAACCCCCATTGCAAATGAGATAGAAAGAGAGACTGGAGAATAGGATTACAGAAGAAAAACAGTGAGGAAGGGAGAGAATAACCACCCATAAACATGAAAAGAATGCACAAGATCAATAGAGTTTCAAAGAAACAAAATATAAAATACAGAAATCAGTTTCCAGGGTTTGAGATTGGTAGCAAATATCAAAAGATTTCATTGGGGAAAATCCCAACCAAGAACAGATGACAGATGCCTTCTTCACAATGCCATTGTTGTTTCCTCCCATCAGCATGTAGAGCTGCTTTCTTCTAGCATGGAATTCTAAAGCTAGGGTTTGGGCTGGGGCACATGCGCACGCTCATGCCACACACACATACACACGTACACACAAAGTTCAGGCAAAGGATTAGCAAATGTTTATGATATCACATCAACCGTCCTAAACCATTACAGAGCACCCAGCAGTATACACCTAAAGCCTGTTAAGCCTCTTAACACCCCTGTGATACCCTGCTGTCCTCACTAGTTACAGCCACTGTTTTGATCCATTTTCTGAAACAATATAGCCTAACCAAACACCCAGTTCTGCCTTCAACATTCTTCCCTATAATTATCCCAGAACATCCATATCATTGACTGCTCTATTTCAGTCCTCTCAGACACTAAAGAACTGTTGATTGTTCCGTAGTACTTGCTCTCCAGGCATTAGCTGTGCTACTTGGAACATAACCAACCTGATCCTATACTTGCGGCAACTTGGAGTCTGGATCTTGTGTGTGGGGTTATTATTTGAAAGAAGTAGTTTCTGCCCAACAACCAAAAGTAGTGTTGTTTCATTTCATCAACACAGATTTTTTTCTACTACAGTGTTACTGTCAGACATTCCAGACTTGGTAGTTGATCCTCTCACTGGCTGTTCTGACTTATGTGTTGTGCTTTACATAAATCCTTATGTGGACTACTGATGGTCTTTACCCTTATTTCTCACAGCTAACTGATGTAAAAGACTATGGATTATACAGTTGAACACCCTTTTACTTTCTCATATGGAAGGTTTATTAGGTTCATATTTAGTAATTATGAAAACAACTTCATATCTCTTGGTTTGGCTACGAGACTATCCCTACATTGCGAAGCAAGATCATTTTGTCATTATAAAGATGATCACTTTAATGTTCAATTTGAGTTTGGAGAATTTATTGATGGTGCTAAGTGCTACTTTGACAAAAGTCTTTTAACAAATCATCCAATGATTCTAGGAAGGATATGGTTGAATGGGAGGAAAGCCAAATTTAACAAGCCATCTAATATTCTTTGGATTTGTAATGGGGAAGCATGTTAACAATTCAAAGTCAGACCTGTTGATGTGGAACCATTTATTCCAGACTTGTCAGATACGAAAGAACCTTATGATATTATAAGAAGGGCAGAAAGCTTCTCTTCTATATGTGAATATGTGATGCACTTTAGGAAAATATGAAGAAAATACAAGCAACACTTGACAAGCTCCAACTGCAAGGGCAATTGATTCCAAGCCTGGAGCTGTAGTATATGCAAATGGGATACAAAGTGTGACAAAAAAGTGGTTGTGATACATAATGTTGAGCTACAAGTTGTGGAAGAAAAGTCCGAGGTTGAAGTCCAAGAAAGTGAAAAACAGTTTACTGATGAAGACAATAGAGCAGAAGAGGCTGATGTGACTAGTGATGATCAACTTGATGAGCTAGTGGAGATTATAGATGAGTTCTACTTTACTGCCCCAATTAGTGATCAAGCATCTGACGATGTTCTAGTTCCAATTTAGAGTGAGCTTCAACCCATCTTTGCAGACACACCAGCTCAAGGTTTTGTGATGATGTTTGATTTTGTTGAGTCAATTCATGTTCGGCCAGATGTGTATAACAAGATTTTTCTACCATCTGTTAATTATCAAGAGATAGCTACTTCCTATGAGATCTTTCACACATCATATGTTGTCAAGACAACGGGGTTACATCACAACCTGATTATTGGAGGATATGGTTCGTGGTTGATTAGTTCAAGTTCACCAATGATGTTGATTCTTTCCTTTTACAAAACTTGATGTCGAGTTTTTTTGAACAAGGGGGATTTGATGGAGACATGGGAGCAGGGTGGGGTCCATACATGGCCTTAGTGGGGTCCTTATGAGATAACACATGGAGACATGAGAAAATAATGCATCTTTGCTTCGTCGATGGAAGAAGTTTATTTGTTGTTTTATTTATTAGTTATTAGAAGATAGGATATAAATGGAATTTGTATTTATGTTTAGGAGTAGAAGTTTGAAGAGGGTTTTGTTAAGAGTTTAAATAAAGGAAGGGTGGTTCCCAAATCGTGAGAAGGAATTAGAAAGGGGGAGGGGTGATCGTATGAGTCCTTTTTTTAGAAAGCATGGGCTTGAAAAAACAGACCACTCTCTTGCATTCAAGACATGCATGAAAGAATAAATAAAATTTTGGATTTTTCTCTCCACGAGTGCCTCTTCTCTTCAAGTTGGACTTGATCATTGTTCTTCAGTGTGCATCCTTTCAAGAACCCTGAATATTTTATCAAGAATTTTTCTTGAAGGCTTTCCAACAACCCCAAACCTGTCACCCATCTCCAAATCTTCCCTCAGTTTCTTATCTCTTGTAAACTCAATAAAATTCATTTCATAAACCTGAGGCAACCCTAGGGTACAGAACCCTTTTGTTGTTTTTCCAGTTAAATCACAAAACCATATTGCTGGATTTGCAGCATCGCCATAAACCAAATTCATATTTGTTCTATGTCGCATAACCCATATCCCAGACCCAATACACCCTTGAAACAGTACTAAAATTTGTTTCAGACCTTTCCTACCTTAATCCTTCATTTTGTTGGCATATTAATCCCTGATTTAATTTGCTGAATTCTCACATGTATTTCTTTAGCAGATCTGAACCCCACCTGTTTGCTAAAATCCCTAAGTGACATCGTCCATACAACCCTGCATCTGCTGAGTGTGCTGACCCCATATTTTCTATAAGAATTTTCTTATAAACCCCTGTTTACCTTTGTTCCTTACCCTATTTCATCCATGGATAATCCCAAGTGTGCTATCCCAGTCTGAATATCTCAACCAGTCCCATACTCTTGTTCAACAGCCTGTGTTCTACCACAGTCCAAATCTAAGGAGACCCTTTGATACTATACTGTTTTTCCCCTTCAACAACCCTTGTTTTGACCCATTATCTTAACCCATACAGCCTACCCGAGACCCTGTAATACCTTTCTGTCTTTTGACATTATTTTAAGCCCTTATTGGATTTGTCCTACATTACCCGAAAGCCTTGTCCTATATTCCTATGCACTAATCCTTGAGGTTGTGTGGTCTAATATACATTGAATGATTGTTGATTTACTTGAAGTTGTGCACGACCAGCACAATGGAATTATACAATGAATATTGAAATTGTCTCTCACATTTGGACCTTCCTCTTCCTCTTGCTTGCTTGCTTGCAACTGAAGAACCCTAAAACCCTAGAATGGGTCTAGGTTTCCACCTAGTTTAACGCTAGTAGTGGAGGTCATTCCCTTCCCTTGGGTTAAAGGTCCTTGCTCCTTCATCTTCTTTATGTTATTTTAATTTGTTTGTAATTCTACTGTAGCTGATTCCATGAGATCCGTGAAGAGTCGGCACCATCATCACTCACTCAAGTTTTGATTGAGTTCTCACTTCTAAAGCATGGCCTAGGGCTGGACGATTCCCCTTGCATCCTCTATATTTCGTAACTAGTGGATTGGAAGCAGCTGTTGGGAGTTTTTCTCAGTCAGACGTGAGTATACAGCACCTCCCACAAAGAAGGGATTTGATCACAGGTCCGCAAAAACCAAAGGGACTACTGATTTGTAACCTCCAGGAGGTCCAATACACCTGCACGATCTTACCTCAGTCAATCCCTTGCAGTGAAATCAAGTTTTGGAAGGACCCCACATGATCTCATCCTCTGCAGGCATTAAAACAAGACACTAAAGACATCGTGGGAGATCAAATCCTCTATCCAATCTACCAGGGGTTTGGCCGTGAGACTTCTCCAAGGTATAGTAATTCCTTGGACGATCCTCTTTGCATGGTTAGACAACCTAAAGATTTCCATCCATGAGAGTGGTGACTGTGGGAATCCAATCACAGGCGTGAACAGAGCATCTCAAGCATCTTCACGATATTGACCACCACTTGCAGGCATTAAAGAGTTTGGTTAGTTGGCCTTTTCCCAGGTGTGAGGAAGGCTTGGGCGACACTAGGGGTGTAGGGTTCATACCCTAACCTGCTGACAGACCAACACCCTGGTCTGGTCTATATGAGGTTGGCAGTATCAAAAGGATCAGGTCTAGCCATTGCTATTCCTTCCAAAGCTCCAAGTTACAGCCACAGTTGCTCTGCATTGGTGTTGCTACATCATCGGGAAGTAATCTAAGGAGCTGTCACAATCAAGTTAAGTCCCAATTTTTCAGTTACTACTCCTATTCAAATCCCTACTTGAATGGGACTGATTGGTTAGTATATCATATGCTTTAGGCTGATGGTTTAATGTGTGGGCCCTTTCTCTGCTTGTCTAGCCCTGATAATCATGCTCATGCCTTGCAATTAATTCATCTCCCTGGTACTTATTTGCATTAACCATGAATTGCCCCCATCATCATCATCACTTGCACTCTTAATTCTTACTTTCCCTACACTAGAATTTTCTAGACAGCAACCTGTAAATTTTCCATTCTTTAAGTTAGTCAATATTCTTCTCATATTACTTAGGTATAATTTTGCTCATTATTTTGTAGGCCCTAACTCTTAACATGCATAGCGAATTTAACTTAAAAAATCACTAGAATTAGCATGTGGACTTACAAGTAGGAATCTTGTTTATTTTTCGTTGTTACTTTATCAATTTTATTCCTATCTCCTATGCACACACACACACTACCCTACATGCATACTGCGTCACTTTGTATATCTCTGGAAATCCAAGAACAAAAATCCAAGAACAAAGTCTGAAAAAGCGCCAAAAAGATGAACTCAAAAGCCGAGATGACCACAAGCTTCAAAGACTTAAGCATGTGTTAAAGAACTTCAAGTCTCAAGAACTAGTTGTCTCAAGAAGCCAACAGGGTGCTGAAAGTTAAAAAGGTATTTGTTGGTAAGTGGGGATTGGGAATAAACCTTTTAAGTCAAATAACACTTAGAATAATGTGTTTAACATTGACCCAAACCCAAGAGTCATTGCCCACGGCATGGACCTTGAAAAAGATAAGAAATAATCACAAAATGTTGAAAACAGGGCATTGGGACCGGTCTCAGGTGCTTTTGGACCTGTCTTGAAGTTTGGATAGGTCCGGAAGACATTTTCCAAAAATTACATATTCTGTCATGCGGGACAGGTCCGGAAAAATGGCAGGACAGGTCCGGAAGTCATTTTCCAAAAAAATTACATATTCTACCATATAGGACAGGTCTGGAAAAATGGCGAGACAAGTCCGGAAGTCATTTCAAAATAATTACATATTTTGCCATGTGAGATAAGTCCAAAAAAATGGCGAGACAGGTTTAGAAGTCAATTTCCAAGAAATTATGCATTCTGTCATATGGGACCGGTCCAGACTATTTCATGATTAGTCATGGACAAAAATTTTGAATTTTCAGATTCTGCGAGTTGTCTTGAACGGCTATATTTTTCACCATTTTTAGAGCCGCTGAGGAACCTTTTTGAATGTCTTCTGACACTATAAAAAGGGTATTGAGCCCCATTAGTCCCTAGAACACACATGAATAATCCCATAGTCGAATTCTTCTGATTTCATGCTAAAGAGAGAGCCCGTGAACGTATGGGTTAAATTCTTGTTGGCCAATGACCTTAAGACTTTTCCACCATAGTTAAACTTGTTCAAGGTCCTATGTAAGCTTCCAAACCTTGTTAGTCAAACTCTTGGATGCAAAGAAGTTAGTGATTTCATTGTCAAATTTGCATACATGAGATAACCCGAAGCAAGAAATTTTCTTCAACATCGTGTTTGTAGCCTTCACTGAAGTAATAGGCGGCAAATTCTCGTCATACTTGCCGAAGTCAAGAGAAGTATAGTCCATCAAAGTCACTTGACGCAGTGTGGCCACCGGAGTCACTGAGAGCGCATTTACAAGGGATTAGATTCTCTAGAACTTGAAAGTGAATTGAGGTTTTGTTAATGTTTTTCTATAATAGTTTAGGAGCACTATATAAAATAAATTAACAGTTGAAGTGGACGTAGGCCCAGAGTGCCGAACCACTGGTGTGTACAAATTGTCTTTTATTGTTTTGCTTGTTGCGCTTTATTGCTAATTATTTCAAGTAAACTCTGAAGTGGAACTAGTTACCCTACTCCTACTCTGGTATAGGAAACTATACGCAACGACGGAGCCTGGTGATACACTAGCATCCACTTGATAATTTATTTAAGTGGTTATTTATATTGCGATTTAAATAAATTAGGGAGACTTATTTAATTTACTCGTTTATTATCCACTGCCTTCTTAATTAATTTAAAAGTAAATCAAAAGAAGGATCAAAGTGCTAAAAGAATTTAAAATAAGAGTAAGGATCATATCCCCCCCTCTAGGATCTTTCGGATCACACCGTTTCGAGAATTTCAATCGGTATCAGAGCAAGGTTGCTCTTGATTGGGTTTAACCACTCAGGCTAAAGATCCGGAATTTCCAAAATAGCTGAGGGATTTGTTACAAAATGACCTCCATTATTTGATGGTTCAGACTATACTAATTGAAAGGCTTTGATGAGCATTTACCTTAGATCCTTGAAATTTGGGGTATGAACCTCTATAGTAAATGGATATAAAAATCCAAGGATAAAGAAGAAAAAGACTGGGATGCTAATGAGCAAAAAGAATATACCGCCAACTACAAGGCGTAAAATGACATTGTCTATATATTAAGCCAGGATGAGTTTAAGAGAATCTCCGTTCTCCAAACTACAAAGGAAGCATGGAACATTGAGGTTACCTATGAAGGAACAAGCCTAGTGAAGCAATCCAAACTCCAAATGCTCACTTCAAGGTTTGAATACCTTTGTATAGAAGAAGATAAAGAATTTATTGACTTTCATATGAGACTCTTAAGACATCGTAACTCGATGAGGGGACTTAGAGAAGAAGTTAAGGACCCAAAAATAATTAGAAAAATATTAAGATCTTAATCCAAGAGGTTTCATCCGAAGGTCACCGCCATTAAAGAATGTTATGATCCTGATATGATGAAACTTGAGGAACTTATTAGGTCTATTCAGACATTTGAACTGAAATTTAAACCCACTAAGAAGAGCATAGCTTTAAAAGTTAAAGAATCCTCTAGCTCCAAAGAAGATTCTGATACTGAATTTGCTAAAAAGTTTTAAAAACTCTTTTCCAGATAATTTGGTAGGAAAAATTCTTGTAAAATACAAAAATTTAAATCTAAAAAAAAGTCTCAAAGAAGATATCAAATGCAATGAATGCAAAGGATATGATCATGTGACAACTGACTATTCTAATAAAGAAAATCTTTTAAAAAGAAAATGGGGTTTGTTGCAACATGGTATGACAGCACCGATTATTCA
>JAOXJP010126242.1:0-13719 GCA_025762735.1 Platanus orientalis | reverse complement strand
CCCCCCCCCCCCCCCCCCCCCCCCCCCCCCCCCCCCCCCCCCCCCCCCCCCCCCCCCCCCCCCCCCCCCAATTTCACTAAAATATAATCCAAGGAAACTCTGATGTGGAGAAGTATTAGTGGGAGTAAAGAAAGAAGATCAAATAACAGGATCTTAATGGAAGAACTTTAATGGAATTTTCAGAATCAAAAGAGGAGTATGTTAGAGAACAAAACCTGATAAAACACATAGATGAAAGCTTTCTTTTGAAGTGGCCGATTTGCTAGGGTCAGTCCCAAGAAACACAATTCGTGACCTGAATTTTCTATAGCACAATACCTCCAAACAGCACCTTGTACCTTATTGACTCCTCTGATAAAACTCAGTCCAGCAGAGTAGATCCTTGGAGCTTTAACAGTATGGGAGAAAGAATGAAGACCGAGAAGAAGAATGGTGAAAAGAAATAAGAAGAATAAAAGATGGATAGGAGAAGAAGAAGAACTAGAGCAAGAACTAAGAAAGATAAAGAAGAGAGGAGACACAGCCCAGCCATGGCTTTCACAAACCATGTACTTTATTCAAACTTTGATAATAATAATCTCCCTATTACAATCAATTGGCCCTCTTTTATAGACCTTGACATAATCAAAACACATTTTGACTTAACATAGTAATCCTAGTTGATGCAGCAAATGATAGTGTTTCCTAAAATTGATGCAGCACACAACCCAAAGTATTAATCAAAGCACAAAACAATCAAGGCTGTAGATACCATGGTTTCAAAGATTGGATGATCTCGGATTGGGATTGTCCAGGACTGGTCCAATCCCAGCCTGTAGATTGCGAACCTTCTGGGATCGGACGATCCCAGCCCTGGATCGTTCCGGATTAGATGATTCAAAAAAAAAAAAAAAACCAAAAATATATATTTTTATTTCTTCAAGAGTGCACAGACCCTTCCCTGATTCTCTATAAATATTCGTAAAGTTTTGAAACAACATATAAAAGTTAAACTCCATGGCCTTATAATGAACGATAAATCTAGTCGTTGGATTACATATTTTCCTTGTAACATATAAAAGGTAAACCCCACTGCTAGCCCCCTTTGGAACCATCCTACATTAATAGTAGGGGGCAACCCCCTCGCCGCCCCTATAATAGAAGGCTAGATTAAACTTCATCAACCCATTGGCTAGAATAATGGATCATGTATTATTTTATTTATTAAATTTTTGTTTAAATGATTTCGTACATGGTTTAGTTTTTATGCATTGATCTATATAATAATATTGGATGTTTGTTTATACAAACTACAATCTTGAACTTATATGAACCTTGTAACCCTGTTCATACATGTTTGATGCACTTAACATACCTACAATTATGTTCATCATTATTTATATGTTATTGTATTTGTATATGGTTTGGTTTTTCTACACTAGAAGTACTCATTTGGATGCTTGGTTGTGAAATGTTCAATCTTGATCTTTATAAATAAATATGCTCGTAACAGTGTTTATTCATGTATGATGCACCTAACATACCTAAAATTGAGTTTTTTTCATTCGAACTTTTCATAAAAAACATTATAAGAATAGTAGAAATTTTAATGAATTTTTTTTCAGATTTTTTTGGCTTTGAATCAAGTTCAAACCAAACGATCCACATGTGAATAGCCGATCCACGATCCAATCCGATCCCGGATCGGTTTTGGGCCTGGACAATCTGGTCCACCAATGCAAGTTTTAAAACCATGGTAGATACTAGGTTGTATCAAGTTATCGAGTGTGGGCTAGGGTGGTTCTAAGATGGTCCAATCTGAGGTGAAACAAGGATTTAAATAGGTGCTGATTTAAGTGTAAACAGCAAGGTATCAATGGTGTTATGTATGGGTGCCATAGCTCACACAGTGAACTCTTGGGTAGGGTGTATAGCTTCAGAATCTGGGTAAACAACAAGGTTTGATTATGAATTTAGGCCCTAAACAGATGATAACCAGAATAATTTATGGAGTAAGCAGAACTGGGTCAAACAGGTGTAAGGTATCCAAACAAGTGTTGTTAAAGAGTACTACAGCAGTACCCTGGGATCAGATCAGAGAGCTAACTGGTGATAGAAGTTAGGTTGATAAGGTTTAGGTTATGGGCTGGTTTAGATATTCAGAACGGGTAATACAACAAGTGTAATTGTGGGGTTTTGAGACAGGTGATAGAAGTTCGGTTGATAATGTTCAGGTTATGGGCTGGTTTAGGTATTCAGAATGGGTAATACAACAAGTGTAATAGTGGGGATTTGAAGGCTTCAAGATTGGTGAATACACTTGCTGTTGGGACAGCTATAGGGCAGAAAAACAGGTTGTTATGGATCTGTGGACTGGTGTTGTAAGCCCTATGATGTCATGGGGACGCATGGCTTCCATTTGGTGGAAGAGGAGAGAGGGAAATTCGACCAAGGGGGAAGTGAATGCCCCGCGACACCGCACATGTCGCGTGCGTGGATTTGTATCCTGATGGTTCCATGAGTCATTCACAAATAAATTGATACTCAAATGAATCAATTTGAGTCGCCACCAACTATTTGGACGTAGTTGAACGTCATAAAGTAAATAAGGAAATCTAATTTAAAATGGTTTAAATATTTAGTGACTTCAATTTTACTGGTTTGGTTTGGAGATCCTTACAGATTTGGGAGTTCATTTGTAGTCAGGGAAGGTGTTAGGTACCCTGAACTATCCACCCATAGGGTGGTTATCTACTCATCTAAAGAAGCAATTAATAATATGGTATCTACATATGTGGAATTGAATTAATTTTAATTGTTCCTTATATACAGGAAAGATTTAACACCCATTATTCGGATCCCAAATCACCTACTCTAATGTATCACCCTCTCCGTATGACATAGGATAATTCTCCATGGTAATAAATGCCATTTGGTTTAAAGGAAATAATAAACAAGGGATTATAAATCAATCTTGATTTATTATTTCATTTAAACATATAATTACTTGTAACAAGCCGAATCGATGGGTCTACATCACTAACCCGTTGTCATATGATTGTGACGCAGAACAATGTGAAACAACTTTCAAATAACAAATAATAACCCAAGATTTAAATCTGAAAATTTCAACATAGTAGAATTTCTGTAAATTTTTCAGAAAGTAGAAAATTACCAAAATACCCCGGACATGCATCAGAAAATTCCGGGTTTCTAGGATTATTCCAGTAAACCTTAAGATTATTCTCATAAAAATTTCATAAGGTTTGGAGCAGTTTAGCTATTTATAGAAATGTCGGAAATTCAAATATAACTTTAATTTCGGTAGAGCTGTTAAAAATACTTCTTACCTCTTCAAGTGGTACCAAATACCTCTCAAAATATGCCGAGAACTTGTTGATGAGGACATCATAGCCGAGATAGTGTTGGTTCATGTTTACAGTTATTTTAGTTGCTCTATTTATTTAATTTATGTTATTTGTGTCTTGTAAAAGGGGGCACATAGTTTTGACGGTATTGTAGTCTTTAATAGTTATTTGGTTTTTTTTTTTATATTATTGTTTATAGTCTGGGGTAATTGGGAGAGGGGTTTATTAGCTATAAGGTTATTTTAGTCATTTGAGGACCTATTTGTTTTAGACCTAATCGTGGGAGCCTTCTATAAGAGCCCACAACCAGTTTTTTTAAAGTATGCAGTATTATTGAATTTTGAATGGAACGACTACCACTTCTTCTCCTTTATGCTTGCATGGGGGAGACCCAAAACCCTAGAATGGGACTAGGCCCCTACCTAGTTTGACATTGGTGGTGGAGGCCACTCCCTCCCCTTGGATTAAAGGTCTTATTTCTTTTCTTTTTTCATTATTTTCCAATTTCTTAGATTCTATGTTGTTGAAACTGACATTTTTGTCAAAGATTGATTACCATCTCCATGATTTCGAAGTTTTAATGGATTTAACAATTCCTGGAGCTCCATAACTGCTGGACGACTGTGCTTCTACAAGCCTTCCATCTTTATTTGCTGTATTAAAAAAGTTTCAGGGCCTGGAATAACTCCCAGGCGTGAAACAAAAGAAATAGTCAATTTCGGTACATCAACTACCTGCTACCAACTGTTTAATCTTTGAGGGATTTGGGTTTTCCATAGTGTTTTAAACTCCTATACAATCCTTTAGCAAGCATCAGACCTGAGAAGATTGGATTCTAATTCAAAACCCAGAAGTGATATTCCATGTGAAGCATGATTCTTGTCTTCTGGACAGCCTGTACGAGATTTGCTAGCAGCAACACCTAATCTCTTATTTGCCTGGCTCAACACCTCCAGGGTGTTCTAATACCCTGGGCGATTCCACCTGTTTACTGATTTGACAAAGTTCTATGGACAACTATTAATTCCCAGACGTGAAACACCTTCTGGACAGTTTTTGCAAGAATGGACACCAACATCACACAACTGGGATTTATTTCAATTGGGGTATTCTAGGGTGCTATAGATCCTTGGGCGACCCTCGAGTAAGAGTCTCCCATCCAGAAATTTTTCTTATTCGAAAACGTAGTCCTAGGTTTTCCTGTGGCTGGTGGCACCTCCTACTGCAAGGCTGATTTTGAAAAAAAATTTATTCCAAATTTTGGACTCCTTTGAAGAATCTGATGGCTAGCTTGTCCGAAGACATCAAGGACATCATACAACTTTAATCCAGGTGATACTCATTGTATTTGGTTCTCTTTTCTAATTCCTACATAGTAGTAACTGGAGATGGTTGTGTGGTGCATGGTAAGGGCTGATCTTATTATTTTTGGAGTATACCTGAGTGCTTCTAGCCTTCCATTGATGATCTTAATCATGAGCTAAACCTGCTCCAGTTTCCCTTGACAGTCCCTATACCTGTTTATTATTTCCTTTTATTATGTACATGCTTGACCTCTTTTAGTACAAGTATAGCAACATATTTTTTCTGGACAGCACCCTGTTATTTTCAATCTCTAATTTAGTTTGATAATCTGAACTATTTGCTTAGGTCTCTTATATGTTAATTATTTTGTAAGCCCTAATTCCTTTAATGCATATGAATATAAGTTCAAAAATCTACTTGATTTAGTGTTTGAACTGTGCAAATAGGAACCTAGTTTATTTATCTTTATTGCTCGAGTAATTTTATTGATATCTCTTGTGCACACACTTAGTCCCTACATGCATGTTGCATCAAATTTGGTATCAAAGCTTAGGTTTAGGGTTTTAGTTACCCTTAGGTTCTGTTTAGGTGTAGTTTATGCATGGTAGGTTAGTTTGCATTTTCTTGCAACTCATAGCATTGCATATCAATACACTTTTAGAGTCTTAGGCATTTTTTCCATGCATTTATAGTCTAGGCATTTTCTTAGGGAGTTCTGTAGTTTCATTGTTTCTAGTCATCTGGTATGTGACCACTAGGTTTAGACTTGACTATCTTAGCAAGTTGTCCCTAAGAGAATGAATTAGCTCTCCACTCACTTAGGACCCACCCTTTAGGGACTTAACTGAAAGTGTGGATGGGTTGTTTCGAACCTTAGAGGTTCGTAGAGAGTTGTTTTCTGTACCCCGAGTGATTCTCAGGAGGGGAGAGGAGTTCATGTAGATTATGCCCAGGACCACCATCTAGGCCATGGATACATGAGGGTTGGAGTATACACTTTTTATGGACAATTAGATCCCGGATACTTCTTGGATTGGGCTCGAGAGATGGACCAATACTTTGACTGGTATGATATCTCCCCTCACAGGAAAGTTAAATTTGCCAAGATACAATTAGTTGGGTCAGCTTAGTTGTATTGAGAATTTATTGGAGATATGAAATACCCATTACTAGTGAGGTAGATATGCAGAGTAAGCTTAGAAAAAAGTATGTTTCATGTCATTATCAGATTCGACTTCTTGAGCAGTACGGCGCAGTCTGCCAGGGTTTATCTAGTGTAGCGGACTACGTCACACGGTTTGATGATATTAGGTTGAGGTGTGGAGTCCGTGAGAGGCTTGATACGACCATCACTAGATTTTAAGAGGGACTTAGACCTGAGATACAAAAAGAGCTTCATCTTTACTACATTGCTGCTTTAGAGCAAGTCTACAAGGTAGTCTAGAACATGGAGAGGTGTTTGAGACCAGACCTTAGGTGTGAGGATGATAGGTGGGGAGTCTCTACTGGTGGAATACCACCCATACTAGGTCCTAGCACCTCTAGACTTGACCCTACTCATGATCAGGAGAGGGATATGGCTGAGGGTTTGCTTACAATAGACCTTGAACAGTGTCCCAGTTTGATGGAGTATTCTTTGCTTATAAAAGACATTGTGCACCAAGAAGAGTCATAGGAGGATCAAACGTTAAATCGAGTGAGAGATGATGAGTCATATGACCCTCTTATATTGGAGATGCCTAGTGATGATGAGGCTGACGTTGATGAGATTGTTGACCCTATCTAGGCTCTAAGTGATGATGAGAAAGGAGAACCTCAAGAGGTTGGCTAGGAGGTTCAGGGAATTCAGGAGAGCGCATTTGTAGAGATCTTGGTATCTAGTTTTGTTGTTCCTGACCCTAACCCTGATACATCTATAGAGGTCTTAGTGCCTAGTTCTATTGTACCTGACCCTGACCATTATATTGAGCAAGAGAGTTATGTGGTCCAAGAGATCGAGGATGTTTAGGTCCAGATGAGTGTACCTATAGCAATTATAGTGTTTGGACTTATTGAGCTTGAACCTGAGCTTGACATTATCACAAACACTCTGTTATGTCTTCTATTTGAGAGAGAACCACTTGTGCCTAAAGTACACATCGTCTTTGAGAGACTAGTTCATACCCCTAGAGTATTCATTTCCCTAGTACCTATTTAGGACACAACTTTTAGTTATTTCTAGAATCACGTCATCGTCGTCTTCTTCTTCAGCATCTTCATTTATGGAATCAGCAGTGGCGATAGTGGTGACAATGATGATGGCAGATTCTCTCTCTCATCAGATCTCTTCTCTGCTCTTGGTTTTTCTTTGCAACTCTCAATCTCTCTCCTTCGTTCTCAAATATGAGAACCGATCAAAATTCTCTCTGTTTAGATCTTCTCAGCTCTTTCTCTTCTCTAATCCATTTATCTCGCTCAAACCTTTCTTCCTTGTGTCTTCTCTGGCTTCAGTTCTCAGTCGACGAGCGCCATCTCTCCCTCTCCTTACGTCCGATTGAAATTTTGGGAAGCAAACGGAAGGGCATTTTACAAGAGGGGTAGTCCCCTATTTATAGGAAATTAAAATTGTTATGGGAATTTTAGCCAACACAACTTATTTAATGCTAATTTACAATCTAACCATGGGTCTTTCCGTCCTTTTAACTTGTAGACAAAGAAATCATAAGGTTAAAAGAGTAATTGTATAATGAAAGAGATATTCTAGAGAAAATGTTACAAACCTAGGTAACTTATGGGCTACCTATGTGTCCCATGGGCTTATTTAAAGCCCATTTGATTTAGTCCATCAATTTAGATATAATATGGGCTTTTATTAGGCCCCAAAATTTGAGGTGCTAATAGGGGATGTGGATGGCTTCTCAACCACATGAAGGAGGCTGAGGTGGCCCAGCTAAAGAGGAGAGGGCATGTGGTTGTGTGGAGAGCAAGAGTGGATGACTGACATGTGGAAGGGGTGATGCAGAGGGGAGCATCCAAGGGTGGGTAGGAAGATCATGAATTCATGAATCTTGAAAGGGTCTCAAATGGCTAAAGGGTTAGGCTACTGGACTTCTGTCCAGTACTAAACGCTTGAATTCTACCCTATAAAATTTAGTTGTTAGTGACACATTCAGGCATTATAAACAATCTGGCGTTATGTATGGGGACCCACCTAGTGGACCCTAGGACAACACCAAGCCTTCAGTTGGACTTCTGTGGCCTCTTAGGCTGAACAAGAGTGGTTTAAACCCAGTGTGGTCCACCCTATGCTCAATGCCTGAATTTATGACAACTGGCTGTTCAAAATTTGGTTGTCTAGGGAAGTCCCAGGAGTCCACCGAGGGTTGAATACAATTGAAAATGTTTTGACATGATTTGGGAAATAAATGAGATGTTAAGGTAGGTTGAGTCTGCCAGTGACCTAGCTTAAGAGACGGGGTCTTTCAAAGGCAGAGGAAAACCTGAGAAATGACAACTAACTGTTTAGAATTTGGATGTCCGGGGAAGTCCCAGGAGTCCATCGAGGGTCGATATTAGTTGAGAATGTCTTGACATGATTTGGGGAAGAAATGAGATGTTGAGGTAGCTTGTGTCTACCAATGACCTGGCTTGAGCAACAACTTTTTGAAGACTAAAGAGATTGGAGGGTGTAGGAATTGACCTGGTGTCTTTTGTGTGCCGGGGAAGCTCCGAGGGCTCACCAGGGTCTAGACTTGATGGTATGTAGAGAAAATGAGGTTGTGATAATATGAGGGTAAAACTGTAATTTCTCATCATGAGATGCCTTGCTGTGGGAAGTCTTATGAAGGCTTAATCAGGTTCATACCAGGGTTCAAATCAGTGAGTGATAGCAGTGTTAACCAGGTTATATCAGCCCTTAACCAGCAGGTTATATATGGGCTTAAGTCAGGTTATCTGAGGAGTTAAAACTTAATGGAAGAAGGATCATTCAGGAGCAGTCTTGGGGCAAAACAGTGAGGGTTAAGGTGCTGAAATCTGGTAGCAAGCAGGGGCTGAAACAGTGGTTATATGGATGCTAGTGAAGGGCAGAATAAGAGTATGGAATATGGGTTTTCAGCCATAGGGAAATATGAAATGGTCTGAAGGATTATCTCAGTAAAAACAGAGAGAAAACCCAACCTGTGGGTATCTTACGATCAGGTTCAAAGAGGCTTTATGTTTGGAACTAGAGAAGGCAACAAAGAATCTTCATTTCAAGGTGTCGCAGGGTCTAGGGACCAAGGATTTGCTTTATTTAAAAGGAAACAACATGGGTGGGGTTTTGTGGATTAGCAATTTGTCAAGGTGATGGTGATTAGGGTTTTGGGAGGTGGGAACAGTGGAGAAGAAAGAGCGACAGCTAGGAAAGATGGTTTACATGTTGTAGGGTTTTAAGAAACAATGAGGATAGGTTATTGAAATTGGAATCTTGAAGAATCTTTAATGGAGATGGTGAAAACCAGTAGAAAAAACAGAAAATAACAAGAGAGAAGTAGAAAAGAAAAAGAAGAAGAATACCTTATGAGTAATCCCTACCCTCGATCCAAGTAATTCCTACATGGATTTCAAGCCAAGGCACCAAGCTTGAAGAGAGACAAGTATTTCCACCCATGGAGAGCAAGACACCAGCCAATATTTGATTCATAAACTTCATAGTCGATTACAAGGGGTATTCCCTCTTTTAAAGACTTCAAATTCAAAAAAAAAAAAAAAAAAAAAAAAAATCTAAAAATAGAAGCTTAGACCTAAACAAGACTCTTGCTAAACGACTTGCTAAAAAACCAATAACTAAAAGAAGGCAAATCTTGGCCCTCTCTTGATGTAGTCAACCGGCCTTAAATTTGAATGATAAATGTGCTGCCTACTTTGCCTAAAAACAAAAATACTAATACCATCTATGTCCTAGCTCTAATAATTCATAAACTACTAAGTAAAACAGTAAAACATTCTAATAAAAAGACTTCAATCAACAACTTTGAACTTTACTTGATTAACCAAAGATGTTCCTCAATGGTCTTCTCGTGTGGATCCCTCTAAGCCATGTGTGGGTCTTGATGCAACATGCATGTAGGATAGTGATGTGTGTGCATAAGAGATATGAATAAAATTACTAAATAATGAAGTGAAATAAGCTAGATTCCTACATGCACCATTCAAACCCTAATTCAGGCAGTTCATTAGTTGAAATTCATTATGCATTAGAGGAATTAGGGTTTACAAAATAATAAACAAATAAAAAACCTAAATAATATGTTATATTATCAAACTAATTTGGGGAATGAAAATTTAGGGTTGTTGCCCAGAAAAATCTGATGCATGAAAAGTGATTAAAAAGTGTTCAATCAAGGTAATAATGAAGGAAAACAAACCAAAATGCTAGGGAGTTAGCATGAGATATTTAAAGAGAGGTTGGAACATGTTTATGGTTAGAAAAATAGGACTAGTGGTGGTAGTATTAGGCTGGAAAATTAACACCACAACTCCAAGCCATATGCGACAACAGTCCACAAGTCACATACTATATAGGGATTCAAAAGAGGGGAGAAATACCTCAAATCTGATGTAGCTCCATTGATTTGAGTCCTCCAGGAGAAGAGCCTTAATAATCCAACATCAAAGTGGCCGAAAATAATGAGTTTGAGAGACTTTGAAAATTAGTCCATCAAAACCAAGGTGCCGCCTGCCTAGGAGGAACCCAGGGTGGGTTTCGAATCTGGAGGACTTTTGTGTGGGCTGTTGGCTGCACTAGTGTTGCCCAAGGGTGTACAATACCCTGGAAGAATCCAATCTTCAAAAGCTCTGTCAGTTTGAAAGAGGTATGCAACCTCGTGGAAAGACTTCAGTTGGCTGTATTCATGCCTGGGTTGGGTTCAATTCCCTGGAACTTCTTCAAATCAGCAAGTTGAGGTGGATGGTATGTATAGGATGTGTCACCTAGCCCTATGGAGTGTCCTGGAGTTGTTGATTCGAGCAAAACTTTGGTTCCTGGGGTTTGGTAATGATTCTCATGCAAAGGTATCAGTTTCAACAGTAATAAAATTTGGAAAAAAAATATTAGAAAAAATAAAAAGTAAGAGAGAAAGAAGACCTTTAACCCAAGGGGTAGGAATGGCCTCCACCACCAGTGTTAAACTAGGTGAGGGCTTAGTCCCATTCCAGGGTTTTGGGTCTTCATCCGAAAAGCATAAGGAAGAAGAAGAGGAGCAGTTGTTGATATCAAAAACATGTAATATTTCATAATTGGAGACCAAGTCATGGGAGGCATAAATAAACCACCACGGCTAGGTTTAATTACAAAAATTAGAAAGTAGACAAAAAAACCCCCCATGGCTAATATCTCATGCCAAAAATACCCTTTAACTACAAATAATGACTAAAAAACCCAAATAAAATATTAAAGACTAAAATACCCTCATAACATGTGTCCCCTTCCAACAAAAGACATAAAATAAAATAAAACAATAATATAAAGCTCTACTGGAACCACAGTATAGGTCCCTCTCTCTTGCGCCTCCTTTGGTAGGTCTGGAACTCGTGCCTGGACCCAATGTCCTCGTCAGGTCCCACATGACCTCCAATGTCTGCATCACCAGTCTAAGTAGAACCCCTTATCACCTATGACTTCTTAATTGAAACATGACTTTAAATACCTATTTGAGAGGCTGTTGACCAGCCCTATTTAGATATCTATTTGGACTTTTTAAACCTACTCAAAGACATTAAGATTCTTGGCTGATGTTAACCTTTATTAACTTAATCTACCCTTGGCATAAATGCCTTATTACAAGAATAACCAAATCACCTAGTACCCTCTAGTAACCTAGCCAGCTTGCACTATTCCTAACTCTTGTTTTCTTGAGTTTGGGCCTCCATAAAGGTTGCCTCATCTCCAACCAGTTTTTTTTTTTTCGATAAGTAAAATAGTATTGATAAAATCATAAAATGTTACATTCGGTTTTAAGTACAATGATTTGCATCTTTAGAGATGATCTCTCTAAGATCCAAAGAAAAGTCCAAAGGATAGAAATTTTTTGTACCAAAGCCATTGTTCATAGAAGCTAAATAATATGTTGCTTGGTTTGCTTCTCACCACACATGGTGAGTCTCCATCTCCAGATCCTGAAGTATGATCCAAATCTTGCTTGCAATTCGCCAAGGATAGTGGAATTGTTTATTGATGATGCCAACTTAAAATTGGGAATCCTTGGCAATGTGTAGCTGGGTGAAACCTTGTACCTTTGCAATGTGAAGTCCTTGATAAAGAGCACACATCTCAACCCTAATACATTCAGGAAAGAAATGTATGGACCCGTGAATGCAAGCAGGGGTTGGCTGTCCTCCTGACGAAATATGCCACCATAACCTTCTATATTTTGAGTAGCTGATCCATCATATGTTAATGAGATGAGCCCCATTGGAGGCTTCAGCCAATCTTCAACCAGTTAAGAGTTGTTGCATCAATTTATCTCCAACCAGTTAAGAGTTGCTGGATCAATTTTTTTTGTCTTGATGTAAGTATGTTCTAGATATCCTCCAAGACTCCATAATGTTGAGTTGCAGACCTTGTGAGACTCCTATTGAGTCGAAACATCACCTCCAAGCTGATGAAGGCAAACAGCTTATTGATGTAGGTCGATGTCAGAGATTACTGCAAAAGTTGATTTACTTGACGTTGACTAGACTAGATATCTTCTATGTTGTTGGAGTTGTATGTCAGTTTATGCATGCCACCACTACAAAGCATCTTGAAGTAGCATACCACATTGTTCATTACTTGAAGAAGAGTCTGGGTTAAGGATTCTTATATATCATGCAAGATGATCTCCGAATTGAAGCTTTCACAGATGCAGATTGGGCTGATTTTGTAGATGACAAGAGGTCTACATTAGGTTATTGTACATTTGTGGGAGGTAACTTCGTTACAAGGCAAAGTAAGAAACAGCCAGTTGTAGCAAGATTGAGAGCAGAAGCTGAGTTTCACGCCATTTCAAATGAAATTTGTGAGATTCTTTGGAATTGTGGCCTCTTAAGAGAGTTGGAATTTAGCTCCAAGGTTCTATAAGCGTATGTTGTGATAATAAAGCTTTGATCAGTATTGCTTACAATCCTATTCAGCATGATAGGACCAAACACATTGAGGTTGACAGACACTTTATCAAGGAGAAGCTACATAATGAACAAATATGTGTTCCCTTCATAAAGAGTGGAGACCAGATGACCGACTTGTTCACTAAGGCTTATGTAGTCCTAGTTTCAATAAGATTGTTGGCAAGCTTGGTTGCATAATATCCACATAACAGCTTGAGGGGGAGTGCTGTAGTGTATGGGTACATAGGTTCATACATGTAAGGGTACATATGTCTAGTATTGTACAAGGAAATCCTTGTAAATACTCCTCTCTTGTATTGTATCCCTCTTTTTATAGGACAAAGATTTGTTGTGGCAAATTGTCTGCAGCTTTTTGTAGCATAAATAAAAGGCATGGTTTTTTTATGTCTTTGACATGGGTTGTCTTTTTGTGATTTTTTTGATAATTAACGAAAACTTTATGCTACAGAAACTGTAGCTTTTTTTTTTTCGTTTTTGATAATTAAGATGGGTTTAGTCTTTTTGTGCTCTTTTGTTCATGCTATAGAAAGCTTCAGAAAAATTTGTTACAGATGATCACCCGCCCTTTTTATAATCTATGAAAGTATGTGATGGTAGATTCTACACTCTCTATACGGATTCTGCCCCTTTCTTCTCCCTTCTTCTTCCTCTACTTGAAACCCTACTACATCAAGCATCTACACAGAAATCCACTATTTGAACCATTGATTAAATGTTCCCAAGCCATTGTGAATAAGTAACCATGTCCTCTATTCACTTGATAGCAGTTAGCAAAATGAAAGTCCTGTGATTTGCACTTGAAGCCTCCACATTGGCAAGAGCAACTAGATTGTCAAAAATGATGGTTAATCAAGTCCAAATCTCTGCAGTCTTCACCTTTTCTGTCATTATTATAGTTCAGGTTACCAAACTGGAGAATTGGGAGATCAGATCCCGATCC
>JAOXJP010126231.1:0-13720 GCA_025762735.1 Platanus orientalis | reverse complement strand
GGCATTATTGGTCTTATTACAAAATTATCGCTAATTAACGTTTCTAAAATAATAAAATAACAAAAAAATAAACTACTCTACTAGAATTGACAAAGAGGACTATCCATGGTCGTCTAGCTTCTTCTTCTTGACATGGTATGCACTCGCATCATACTCTCCAGGTTTGAAAAAGTTCCGACCACGAGCTTGATACAGTGGAATCTTCAAATTCGATGATGAAAACTTCATCTTGAGAGTCTTTAATTAGTTGGGGCAGCAACATTGAATGAATCATAAAGGAGGTCACCATGTGATCATCTTGAAGCATGTTTACTTCCTTGCACTGCAACTTAATGTCTTCCACATGTTCTTCCTTGTCTTCAATTTGTGGTTCTACTTGAGGAACAATGAAGGTTGGTTCATGGTCCTTAGTTGACACCACTTATTGGGAAACCTCTTCGGATGTTGGCTCATGTTCTTTGGGAGATTCTGTCTTTAAAGGAGAATCCTTCTTTAGTATAGGTTCTTCCAGACTTGATGTCTTTTTTCCTATTGATCTGATGGTTGTCATGATTTTCTTAAACTATGTATCCATCTTAGTTTCTAAACCAATAACTCTAGTCATTAACTGGGCTAAAACCTACTTGGTGGTCTGAATCTTTGTCTCATTCCCATCAACAATAACAGACAATGTAGCTATAGTGTGAACCATGATGTTTGGGGACCTCTACCAAAGATTTAGAATGTTCAGAAATTTCAGGGTTAGGAAGAACCCTTTCATAAACCCCAAAAGAATATTAGGGTAACCCTAAAATTAATGAGAATGAATTTTAGCGAAGTTCAAGAACATTAGGGTATACCCTAAAATTATTTAGACACCTAAAATAGACCCTAAATATAAGTTGATAAGAGACTTGACTAGGCTTTTGTAGAAGGATCCCAACTAATAAGAATTAATTGGTAACCTGGCTCTGATACCATATAGGTTGAGCTATAAGGTAACGATAAAGAACTGAAACAATAGGGAATTGTAGGCTTGTGGGTTATATGGGGGTGTCACTTTGAGATTTTAGCAAACAAGTGGGGTTCGGGTTTGCTAAAGAATACATATGAGAATTCAGCAACTTAACTCATGGATTAATATACCAACAAAATGAACGATTTAAAGCTGATAAAGGAAGGTGATCAATAGGATATGATATTGCAATCTGTCCTAATGGGAAGTAAGGGAAAATAGGAATTTGATATTGAAGAGAAACAAGGGGAAGATTGGAGAAGATGGTGTTGCAGGATTTTGGTAGTAAACAATAACAAGGAGAAGAAAATAATAGTACCTAGTGTGGTTAATCACCTACCTCACAAGCCATTAGACATCACTATCCATGAGAGCAAGAAACTAGCCAAAATTTTATTAATTCCATCATATGAATACAAAAAAATGCAGCCCTATACCCTAAACTCATGAAAATAACAAGAAATCAAATTAAAAACTCATAAACTACTAGCTTACTTGATACTTAAGACTTTCCTAAACTCGAAACTACTAAAAACTTGACTTTCTAAAAACAAAAGCTGTCAAAATCAAGCCCTTTTAGAGGATTTCGACCAACACTCTAAGAGGGCCCCACTTTGATTTGTTAACACTCTAAAATTACTAAAACATCATTGGCAATAATGCCTTGTTACAAAAATACTTAAAAACAAAAAAATAAAATACCACCTAGGTCCTAAACTCTATTAACTCATAAAACATTAAGTACAGTAAAATAACTCTAAAAAGACTCCATCATGTGTCTCAAAAATATTCCTCCATGTGTCCCCATATGTCTTCTTGTGTGAACCCCACCATGACCCATGTGTGGGTCCCCCACCTTGCTCCAATGTTTGCATCAGTGGGGCTGTTTAGGGAGTTGGTCGACAGCCTCTCTATGGGTTGGTGCTGTGTGAATTTCTCTACGGGTTGGTGCCACTAGAAACCCCAATCAATTGGTGCTGATTGGTTCTCTACCTTTTGATCTTCTTGATTTTACCTTCTTCTCCTTCTTCCTTCTTCTATCTACATCCATCTCTCTTTGATGCTGCCACCATTAAAGTGCATAGTGATTGTGCTGGAATCCTGAAGATTGAAGAATCAAAAAAATTGCTGGAATCAAGAACCATAACAGGATATATTCATCCCCATGGATGAGGTAGTTCTGGGCTATTTTTCTGTAAAAATAGCCCCATCCAAAAGTAAGTTATTTTGATCTGTTTTTTATGGGTTTTCTACATCTATATACTACTCTAAAACCCTAAAATCCTTTTGATTCTATATGGGTTTTGCTAACCCTAGTTCTTGAGACTAGTTTGTGGGATTTTCTGAAACAGCTTGTTCTCTCTTATCTTTTATATACTTTTAGTAACCGAATTGACTTGAAATTTTGTGTGCTGATTCACTTCTAGATTCTCTATTAACCTGCTAAATTTCAGACCTTTCTGACAACTCCTTAGGGGTATTTTTGTCATTTCCTATCTGCTGCCCAGATTTTCCAGAACTTTATTTTAGTGTTTATTCTTGATCAAAGGTACTGTTTTAGGTTGATTTTTTTTTGATGAATCTGTTTTAGGTTGATTTTAGGCCCACACCCGCAGAAAAAAGCCCCCTAAGCTGTCCTGCACCACACATGTACAGTTTTATTTAACAATATACAGTCTAGGGTCGCACCCCACCACACCCATTAATACAGGCACATACAAACGCACAAACCACAGTGCCACTCAAAGTCATTATCACACATTTTGTTTGGTCCTAATGACAAGTGCCACCTCAAACAATTGTGGGGTTCCTAATAGAAATGGCTAACATTGGTTAAGAAAACCTGAAGCAACACCTTGGTGCTCACAACTTCTAACCACAATTTTGAGGCCCTAAATTGAGCAATAACAATCATAGACTAATAAGTTTTAAGTACTACTATGAAAAATAGATCACCAGTGAACTCCAAGTTAAAAAGATGCTCCATGACCTTTTAATTTTCTCATCTGAGTCTCAGGCACCAGCAAGAATCCTCAGAGACAGTAAAAGGGATTGGGGTCAGGCATTCCTTCTACTGGACCCATCAAACCCAAGAGCTGGGTGTAAAGGTTTTATCTAAAATGAAGAATAGTGGATCAGGATCTTAGGAATTCCAGAACACTTGTGGGGAGAACCCACTTTCAGGGTAATTGGCGACAAATGAGGGGTATTTCCAAAGGCGGAGGCTATGATTGATTGGTCAATGACTTGATGGAGAAAGTTGGGGTGCTAATATAACCAACCAAAAATATCCTGCTGACAATCAACGTTACAGATGGCATAAGATAATATAAAATGACAATATGGAAGGAAAGACTGCCAATCCTCCAGGATGTAGAGAGGCTATCAGAAAAAATTGGTAACAGTGCATGGAAGCAGGAGCAACCATGCTGGAGAAAAAGTCAACAAGCACTCAAAAGACAGCAACAGGTTTGCAGGCAGCAGTTATAGTGTGACAAGGAGAGGCAGGCATTGTCAGGGAAGAATGGGCTAGAATGGAGGCAGGGTGAAATATCAAAAAATGGCAAAAACGGATGATATTTGCTTGAGGTGGAAATCGAGAATAGATTAAATGAAGGATACAAAAAGACCATTTTTTCCAGAAGAGGGAAAATATGAGAAGAGAGGTATACATGGTGAATCCCAAATTGTACAGTTCTACTCTTCTTTGTATGCAGAGACAGAACTTTAGACCTTTGATGGAGGGTAATGGTATGGAGTTTCAGCCCCTTCCTGAAGACAGAAAGGTATGGTTGGAGAAGCAGTTGTCAAAAGATGTGGTAAAGGCACTCTATAGTCTGAAAGAGGATAAAGCCCCAAGGCCTGATGGATTTCCTAAAATTTTCTATAAAAAATTTCGGTACATTATTGGAAAGAATGTTACGTTAGTTATGGAGTCCATCCATTGTTCAGCTTGGAACAAAGCCCAAATGCAACTTTCAGTGCTCATATTCCAAAAAAGACGGGAGTGGTGGAGTTAAAAGACTTTAGAACTATCAGCCTAATTAGCAGTGTATAAGTTGCTGGCAAAGACGTTAGCTAGAAGAATAAAATCAGTGATGGTCAGATTTATCTCCCCATCTCAGTGAGCTTATGTTGGTCCAAGGCAGATTCTAGATGGCTCTTTAGTTGCAAATGAATGCAATTACTACAAGAATAGATAGGGAGTTTTATGGAGATGTATCCCCATGATTATTTGTTGGTCTGTGTAGATGGAACGCAACACCAGAATCTTTGAGGGAGAGGCATGTGATCCCTTGAAGCTTCCAGAGCAGAGTCTTGCTCTTCTTTTCCGTTGGGTGTACCCACCACCCCTTGTTTAAGGGGAACAACTTCAGTGAGTGGATCTTTGACCTTGAAGGCATTGTATCGTCTTAATGGGTCCTTCTGTTTGCTGTTTTCCTTTTTCTTTTGGCTTTCCAGGGTTGTACTTCTGATGCTTTCTCAGATTTTCATAAATTTTCTTAATATCTATCAAAAGAAAAAAAAAGATCAGGAGCTGCAGCGGTGGTTTTCTATGTAGATGCGGAAAAACTGTATGATCACGACATTGAAGCTTTCAAAATTTTATTTTAAGGAGTTTGGGGATCGGTGCCAAGTGGAGGTCATAGATTAGGGTTTTCATTTCTACAACGTCCTTTTCAGTGCTAGCTAATGCTTCCATAATGAGTTTCTTTCAGAGTAGCAGGGGCCTTCACCAAGGAGATCCTTTTTCTCCTTTTCTCTTCATTACAATCACAGAAGCATTGAACAAGTTGGTTGAGAAAGCTGCTCACAGTAGTCTCCTTGAAGGTTTTTAGGTTAGCAGAGAATGGCCCGTCTTTAAAGCTTCTTCAACTTGCATATAATTCTCTTTCCTTTTGTAAAGTCGAGGGGGGAGATGTAAGTCCCCAGATGTATCTTGATCTTATTTGAGGCAGTTTCAAGCCTAAATCTCAACTTACATAAAAACAAACTGTTTGGAGCTGAGGGGACTAACAATGGGAGAGACAGACAGAAATACTTCGGAGATCGGTGGGGCAGCATCCTTATAATATTCTGGAATTGCCTCTTGGAGTTAACTATCGTCCAAAAAGCCATTTGGGACTCAATAGTGGAAAGGATGGAAAGAGTCTCTTGAATTGGAAGGGCAGATTTCACTCCGAGGGAGTGAAAGTTACGCTTAAGAGTGTGCTCTTGAACCTATCGATTTACTATCTGCCTTCACCATTCTGGTATTTATGGCTAATAAGAGGCTAGAAAATCCAAAGGGAATTCTTGTGGAATAACCATAATGGGAAGAAAAAGTTTTACCTTTCATCATCCTTAGATTAGTGAAGGCTTGGTTATATGTATTTCATATTCTATGAATTCATGCTTCATTGAGCAAGCGGCTGTGGGAATTTGAGGACAAGAGAACTTTTGGAGATAGGTCATGGCAGTAAAGTATGGTTGTAGAGATTTTGGATCAAACAGGAATCTGGTGGCGCAAAGTTATGACACTTCAATCTAGAAAGGAATCTCCAAGGTTTATAAAAATTTCCTTCCAACATTAGGTTCAAAGTTGGAAATGGGTCCTACGAAAGGTTCCGGACTGATCCATGGGGTGGGAATATACCATTTGCGGAAACTTTCCTGGCCTTGAACATCGTAGAGAGGAAAGAGGCTACAGTTAAAAATAGTGGAATTAAGGGATGGCAAACCTGTTTGTGTCCTAGCACCAAAAGAAACCTTAGTGACTAGAAAATTGATTTGGTGATGAATCTTCTTGAATGCCTGAAAATTTTGAAGATTTCTAGTGCAGGGGAGGATCGCAGGATGTGAGCCAGCACTCCGAAAAAGACCTTAACGGTAAGCTTCTACGTTTTTTTTTTAATAGGTAAGTAGGTGAAGACGGGTTTTGAACCCAGGTCTTTGGTATGATGACACCCACAGACTTTAGCAACTTAGCAAGCTGGCATCTTCTACTTTGCCATGATCCCAAAAGACCTAGCCAACTTCCAACTTGAAATTCTAAGTACGTAATCCTAGAGGGGGGTGAATAGGATATAATTAAAATTTTAATTTTTTTTACCCCTTTTTAACATTAATTAAGTTGATTAGTGTTGTTCAATTTTAACTCAACTTAATTATAGTGTTTGGTGCTCAAATGCTAATGATTGCAAGTATGAAAATGTAAATGACAATCGCACAAAGATCACACTCTACAACACAAGAATCTATAGTGGTTTAGCCACACCGGGGCCTACGTCCACTTTCAACTATTCAATTTATTAATCAACACAATGATTACAAGGAATGAACAAACCTTAATTTACATGCTTAGTGTCTCCGATAATCATGGCCTTGGTTGTCTCCGAGCCAAAGACTTACAATTCATTACACGACGACTCTGACCATTCACACAAGGGTAAAGTCTAAATACCAAGGTGGTTCTCAGTAACTAAATATGATATGCTTGGTCTAATCAAAGGAATCAATGTCCCAATATATGGTGTGACTCTCAATAGCCAAATATACAAGTATGGTCATCAAGGAAAGCTAAGTCCCAATGTAGAGAGTGGCTCTCACTAGCCAAATATACCAATTGGATAGGTTGTACTATCACAAAAGGGGTTATATGAATGCCTTTAGAGAAGGTAAGTATAACAAATAGTCACACAATCGAGTAAACCTCTATGTAAGCAAATATAAGTGAAGCTCAAATTCAACAATATTTTATGGAGAGTGTTCTCCAAGGATTCACAAGTATATTGGTAGTCTAGATATACAAACTAACCACAATATAAACTACTATGTAAACAAACTCCAAACATGAAGCAAAAGCTTTTCCTCAACCCTAAGTTTGGGAGTTTGAATGCTAGGAAGTGTAGGAGCATCGTCATTGATCTTCCTCTTCCCTTCTCTTACAAATGAAACCTCCTTTATGGCCACAAGTGAGAGAACCGACTTTCTTCTTTTTCTTTGGAAGCTTAGAAGCTTGAGTAAAAGTGTAGAGAGAATAGAGTTTCTAGAGCTCGTCTTCTTGTCCAAAAACTTCTTTCAATCCCTTTTGAAAATTCCCTTAAACCCTTAGGTTTAGAAGAGTGAAAATGCTCTTTTATAGTGGTTGTGTCTCACTACAACCATTGGATGAAAATCATCTAAAATAGGCAACAAACCTAGAACATTGATCTAAAATTTGAAATGTTCATCCCAGATTGGAGTGCTCCAACATATTTGAGCGTTCCACCGAGAGCATTTTCTCTCAGACAGAAAGTCTAGAGAAAAAATGGAGTGCTCCATTTTGGGGTTGGAGAGTGCTCCAAATTGGAAAGGAAATTCTTCTAGTTTAGTTTGGAGTGCTCCATCACATTTTGGAGCACTCCACCACTTTTGGAGCACTCCAATATACCTAGAGCGCTCCACTTTCCCTAGTTTTGTGCAGAAAGGCTCTAAGAAAAATTCTAACCATAGGGAAGTAGTCTTGGGGGGTCCCGAGGGTCTCTTTAAATAGCACTTATCCTCACTTACCTTCGTGGAAGATATGAACATGATGCTCTAGTCATTGCATGATCCTGTCTTGCTTACTTAAAGCATTCTTGGTCTTCAAGAATGATCTTCACATATTGTGGACACAAGAACCTCCTAAACTCTAGCTGGAACATGTCATAGCCTAGGCTATCAATCCACCTATTTTTCTACTCATGGAATTTATAACATATGCTTTTACAATTTCCTCTTTTGAGAAGTCTATGACAAAACCTAAAATACATGGATGGAGTACAATAAATAAAAAAATTAAAAATATAGGATCCCATAAATATGTGCCACAATTATGTCTTTATTGTGAAGGCTTTTGCAATCCCCTTTTTTTAAAGCTCGGAATCTCCAAAACCTTACTCTCTTTTCCACACCATGTGCATGGTATGAAAAACCTGAAACACATTTGACACACATACCTTCCTCAAATCAAAATAAGCATAGTCAAATGTGAAATAAGGTGCACACATAAGCAGACATATGATATGATCATGAGTGGGATGCCTAATAATGGAGCAAGCATACCAAGTGAATAATCGTGTAAAAGAGTATGAATATAAACTGTGAGTACAACTTAAGGAATTCATTTGTTTAAATATTCTTTATTCACTTCTTCTACAATTTGAGTAATAAAAATTAAAAATTTTTAGTTAAGGTACAATTACTCAAAAATAATTGGATTTACTCCCCCTAAATCCAAACTTTCCCCCTATTTTCATGACACTACTTCTCTCCCTTTTTGTCATGAAACAAGATAGGAAATAGGAAAAGCATCACATGTTTCACATAAATAGAGAATGTGTAAAATAAGATACATGAACTAGAAAATATAGACCAGGGAATAATAGTACATGAGAGATGGGGTATGTGACCCATTGTAGATGAACAAAAATATACCTTATACAAGTATGTCTAAATATTCTAGCGTCTAGTCAGGCATCTGCATCATCTGCGTTGTCCTCAGACACATCCCAAAACTCAAGGGCAACCGGTGGTGGAATGTGAGCATCCAGGTCTTGACACCACTCGATCCACACTAATCTCTCATCCATGACATTGACCTTGTTGGCCAATTTGTCTGTATTCCATAGCATTTGCAACATGCAGAGGAAGAGGGTGTAGAAAGGACTGCTCTCATCAGGCAATGTCGGCTTGAAATCATCACTAGGAGAAGCCTAGGATGGGCCAAGAACATCTCTAGCCGGATGGGGAGCTGGAGGAGCCTCCAGTGCTGGATGTCCCTTGACAAAAAATCAAGGGATAACACGGCTTTGGCTCAATGCCATATGCCAATTACATCCATGAGTTCCCTATTAGTAGCAAACTTACAATCCTGTTTAGGAGAGGTGGATTCCTACACATGTTGAAATATATGTTATTTTTTCCCTTGATTGTTTGATACACTTTGTGGTAAGTTGACATACGGGTGAAAGCACTTGATTTTGAACCCTCATTCCCCCCAAATATGAGAATGCAGAGGAGAATCTGGTGATGCTTTTTGCAATTCTTCTATAAAGGAAACAATGGGATTGTGAGGTGGGCTACGCCACATTAAATACCAAAAATCATCCAAACAAAAGTAAAATTACATGTGGTTAAATTTTTTTTTGTAACACACTTACGATCTCATGTTCCCCCTAGTAGTGACTGCTTGTCTAAATAACTTTTCCAATATTTCAATCTCATCCCCACCTGTTTTTCCAGCCTTGGCCTTACCTCGTTGAGGTTTTTTCCTATAAAATAGAGTACATGTTTGAGCCTGTTTTTTCTTTTTATCACATTCCTTTTGACTTTCGAACGGATGTTGATTGCCATCATCTTGTTTGACAACATTAGGCACATGTGGATGTTCAAAAGAATAGGGTACAATTGGCAAAATTGGTGATTCATCGCGCTCTTTTCCGAGGCGATCGATTATGTCTTTCAACAAACTGTGTGCTAACATCGAGTTTAACAGTGTTAAGCACATCCTTTAGTAAACACTGGCCCGGCGTTAGATCATGGGTCGCATCACTTATTTTTTGACTTAACGTTGTCAAGCCTTCCATTAACAGCATCTTGTGACTCGAAGATTATCTTCTTCAAGTCACTGACTCTTCTTTGCAGCATCGATCGATTAGTCTCGCATCCTCTACCAATGCTTTTCTGTATGCCTGCATATAATGCAGTCACGAATGAAAGTCATGAAACCAATTTTAACGGGAGTACAGACAAATAATTTGTTAAATATCCAAGTAAATAATATTGGATAAAACCTAATGAGATAGGTAGACACTCACCTTGCGAACCAATGTCGTTATCCTCTATTGCAGTTCCTAGGTCTTGTAATTTCAACGGCCTGAAAGGTCCCACTGACATAGGGCTGAATTAAATGGAAGTGGTATCGTTAGTAGTCATAGCACAATCCCAATAATGATGCTATGTTGTTTAATTAAATCAGAAATATAGAGTGCAGTATTAGACTCAATTATAACATATACTTCCATTATTTTATTGTAAACAGAAAGCTAATTGCATAGAGATAACATGCCCGTATCTTGTAAAAAATATTTAATGTCGTAAAAGAATCAAGATGATTAGCATATACATAAACTCAAGGGAAACCAAAACAAGTTTCAGCATGTACCAAATTGCAACAACATAATACATAATTAAATTATTAAGAAACAAAAAAGAACAGATTGCATTGACGCCAGGTCGTGTTGCCACTACCCTTGAGTGGTATACACCTCCCTCTACGTACAGCAGGATAATTGAGACAACATCCCTAAATCCAGGGTAATTATCAACATTAGTCTTCTCTATACATCCCTGCACACGTTCTAAGAGGATTCCTAATAGCTTATCCTTGCTTTTGCAATAGACTCGAATCATAACATTGGAACTCAAATAAATAACTTACCTTCTTTAGCTTCCCATAAATTTGAAGATATAAAGGTCAATTTATTTGCATCTACACTTGAAATTCCTTATATGATTACCCATATTGAGGGCTTTTAGGTAGCGTTTATTTGTTCTTACAACATATAGATTCCTACTTGAAGCGTTTATTTGTAAATGTATAATATAGCAGCTGTTGAGTACGGAAATTGGCTAATTGTATCAATTCAGCACTTACAACTGTTTACAATTACTATTAATACTAGGGCGGGTGGCCCAATGCACGAGGCTCCCGCTAACGCAGGGTCTGGGGAGGGCAAGATGTATGCAGTCTTACCCCTATTTTTGGAGAGGCTGTTTCCGTACAATTACTATTAATACTCTGATTAGAAAGCAAACAAGTATCTCATGATTTTTATCTAAACAACATGGTAAGATGTAATGTAAAAGATACATCGATGTTGTTTAAGCCCGCCCCTGACATTCATTATTTGTTTCATTATTTTTTGGACTTCTTTTTTACCCCCACATTAAATGGAGGGGGCACAAACCTCTTTCAAGGCACTTCACCATGTGCCTTAGAAAGCTTTATAATATATGCTAAAAAATTAAATGCTGCAAAATCAAATTTGACCATTAACATATGCAACTCAATATACAACCACAAGACACACAGTTAAGAATGGTGAATGGATAAAAAATGCTCAACTTAACGAATGCTAACCACTGCTCCTTGTCAGGTGGTGGGCACATCAGCGCCGAGAAGTGAATATGCGCTCTCCAAAAAAGTGAAAATCACTTTTCAACGCTGATGTGTCCACCCCTGACAAGGAGCAGTGATGAGCATTTGTTAAGGGAAGCGTTCCCTTAAGAATGCTATATAAGTTTGCTGAAGGACTGCACCTGCAAAAAATATAAACAATCGAGTTTGTATGTTTTTGTCTTCTTCGTACTACTCTTCCTTTTCTTGTTTTTCCCTCTAAGAAATATTGCTTTTTGTAATTTTTTTAATATATATTGAGCCCAGTCGAAATCAATTATCCTATTGACATCAACAAGGGAGTAAAGGATCTTAGAGAATCATTAGACTAGACGTGGTGTAAAGCAACGTTGTAAACGCATATAGAACAAAATTGTGTTTGAAGCTGTCCCCTCCACTTTTGGCCGATAGGATTCGTTGCTTAAGAAGGGCAAATGGAATAGTGTGATTGTCAGACCATCTATACTGACTCCTTATTTAGGTCACGGCTTCATCATTATCCTTGGTAATGACTTCGTTCCCTCTATCTGGCAGGCATGCATAAGATCAACTCAACCGCCTTTGGTGTAATCGGAAATAATTGCTTTCCAATTTTAATATTTCGATTAAAAACAATACTCCCCTGTTGCAAAAGACATCCAAATCCAATGCATTATACGGCTGGCCTTTGATCCTTTGTTAATTGCTTTACGAGTTCAAAGAACCATGAAGGAAAACATCTTGTGCGTAGAACGGCCTATAATTCACACCGCAAATGAGTAAATATCATTATTCAATATTGGTTGACTTGGACTTGGATATAAACACTTTATTTAGTGGTTGACTCCTCTTGATAACATTTGTATGAATCCTCTTCCTTTATTAATGGATCGAAAAATAGAATGAATCACCTATATGATTACTTTAGTGGGCTCCACTTTAGTGGGCTCCACTTTAGTGGGCTCCAGTGGAAATACACATTTAAAAGGAAAGTGAAAATACCAATTCTTTAGTGTTTTTGTAGGTCGCTGGATGCCACACAATTATTTATGTACATCAGATGGTCTAAAGGGATAGACAAATGATGCCTATTCAGCCCTATCGATAAGTGAAGGATGGGAATATACCTTAACCCCTGTTTAATATACTGAGGAGCCCTAAAATTCGAAACATAAAATGATTTGATTGCAGTAAACACTGTACCTTATGGGCGGAAGAAGAACTCCCTCTATTGGGTTGTTCGTGCGATAGAAAGTCTTCCGTAGATGGTGATGAGAAAGATTGTTTGGAAGCTTCACTCGTAGACATGTCGCCGGCCAACAATTTCCTTACATGGGGGAACATGGCCACAAGCGTCTCTGTTCGGGGAGACAACGATGAGAACCCAAAGGGATGAGTAATCGTTGAAGGTAAGGAACCAGACTAAGGAGAAAGGCTTTTTCTACGAGAATAACGCGAAAGGGCGAGAGAGCAGACGCGTCTATAGGAAGAATGAAATAAGAAAATTTGAATGTCTACTTAAGACTGAGGCGGGACGTGTCGGGACTCCATTTCTCTGGATTTATCTCTATCGATTATGGGTATCCTCTTTATTTGCATACATTATGTAATGGAAATTATTTATTTTTTATTTTATTTTTTGGGTTATATTAAGCGAGAAGCATAATGGCGGGACTAGGGAAGAACGCATGTTCCTTTGTGTACAGAGGACTGTAGGAGTAATCCCATCAAACGTCAACTCATTATCGCTGCATTTTAAGAGACTTGAACTTACCAAATTTTTAATAATTTACTAATGTTTGCATGTTTTACTGTTGCTTATATATAGTTTTCTTTAAAAATTAATTACTATGTACTCCATCATAAACACTAAACCCTAAACCCTAAACCATCAGGTATGAATGTGATTAGGATGTTCAAATCACTAGACATAAGAATATCCGGTACTGCATATACATGTTGGAAAATAAAATATCCAGTGCATTCCAAGACAAATGAAAATCACATGCCGGCCATGCCTCTATACCACGTATACTCCACAAGTACCTCCTCAAATTTCACCATTTCCTATCTGATTGGGACTCACCATCCACTCTTGGAACCCTTCGAAACTCCTTGATGATTTCGGTTGGCTTATTGGAATCTCTCATAATTTGCTCAGTAATAATGGTACCATACGCAGCATGAACAATTAAAAATCATCAACATTTCCCTATTCGACACATATCAAGTTATAATAATTTGTTGGAATATTTGGAAGCATAGAAATGAGGTTGTGTTTAATAAGAAAGAATATAATATGAAACTAATGCTTGATAATACTTGCAGATTAATAAGAGAGCTAGAAGAAATAAGTCTCCAACAGGAGGAGGAAAGGAATAAAATGGAGGGATGGATTCCACTATAAGGAGAAGCATTAAAGCTAAACTTCGATGACACAACTTCTACTAAGAAATAGGAATCATGTATGGAAATCATTATCAGGAAGTCAAAAAGAGAATTAATCGTACCAAGAGCAAAAAAGAAAAGCATCACAGATGTAGCCCTCATTGAAAACGAAGCATTAC
>JAOXJP010126210.1:0-13720 GCA_025762735.1 Platanus orientalis | reverse complement strand
CGGTAGGTCCTACATCCATGCTCAGAACACGTGTGAAACGAGGTGTAATCTCATCTCTCATATACGTAAAACAACTTATATACACAAACATAAGGGTCGAAAGAGAATTAAAAAATTAAAGAAATACTACAAAAGGGCCTTATTCTGATCGCTACGAGCTACGGGAACCGTTCGATCCGCCAAAACTTGTGCATCTCTTCGCGAATGGAATCAGCAACTCATGCCATGCAATCTAGAGTCAGTTCCATCTTACACGTGTCATCGCAGGCACTAAAGGTCTCACCACGTCTCTTGATGGGACCCGCTACGTGTGCGCGGGAAAGCGGCTCGAAGCCGAGTGTCAGCTCCAACTCAACCTCGCTATCATCATCGGTTTGGCTGTTTGTTTTCGGTACAGGCTCCGTCTCAGCTCGGCTCGCTAGGGAAGCCTCCACCGTCTCAACCGAAAACATGCTCTCCGTCTCTCGGCTATCCCCTTCCTCGTTCGGCTCTGACTCTTGACTCGCTGACGACTCATGGTCGTGACTCGTAGCTCGGTTGGAATCGTCTGGGTAGCATCGGCGCCACCTCAAGTTACAAACTGGGGCTGGGTCGGCAACATCCGGTTCGGAGACGATCTCGGCAGCCGAGTCGGTCTTGGTCTTCGGTTTGGCGGCGGATCGCTTGAACCGACACCGAGTTTTAACCTTGTGAAGCTCTTGAGAAGCTGTCGGGTTGTCGTCTTTGGTGACGTGCCGTATATCGTAGGCTTTCATCGGAGGGCTGGGACTCACCGCCGATTCAGAAGGGATTTGCACGATCGGCGATCCTTTAAGAACAGCTTCCACGGCGGACTGGCAGAGCTGCCAGCTCCCGGACCAGAGCAACCCCACCGAGCCATAGATTGGATTAACAATCCTACCGCAAGCCTCGTACAGAAGCGACCGGAAAATCGCTGAAATCAAAGACGAAGACAGAAAAAAGCTCAGTAAAACCTCATATTTTTTAGAGAGACAGAGAAGAGAGAGAGTGAGAAAGAGGATTACCAGGACGGAGATGTTCAGGGCCGGCGTTAATGAGGTTCATGAGTCCGGCGCGGCCGTAAAACTTAGCAAGGAAGACGGTGGCATTGGCTTGGGATTCTGGGTTTTTGATCCACTGCAAACAAGGCCTGATGCTGCAGTTTTCGCTGCATCCTTTGCGAAGGACTCGGCATCCATTACAGCTCATCCTCATCGTCGCTACTGCTACTTATTTTGGTGATGATCGATTAAACTGAAGTGATTACGAAGAGGGGGAGAGAGAATTTTTGGGGGAAAGAGAGGAAAATGGGAAAGGAAGGAATTTGAGTGCGTATGCGTACTGGGTTGGTGTTTTGTTCGGAGTTGGAGGAGAGAAGAGAGTAGTGGTGGTATTTATGTGGGTATGGTTTAGTTGGTGAGGCCGTGGGTTTGTAAGGAGACCGCAGCGGTTTCCCAAAGAGCCGTAGAGTGGGAAACCCGGTTTTGTTAATTCGGAAAGTGGTGGTCCCTCTAGAGTCTGGAAGTACCTCTATAGAAAATGCCACTGATTCTTTAACTTTTCTTTTAAAGATTGACCTTTTGTTTACGTTAAATTACATTTCTTTGCCACTCTTGTTTGCAAGCTGTAAACGGACTCATTACCAGTAGGGGTGTAATGTTTGACACGACCCGCAAAGCTGCTGCGCGAATTTGGTGAACCCTATTAAAAAACGATTTAGTTCTCCTTGAATCAGGGGAGGAAACGTCAGTGTGGAAAAGTGATTTACACTTTTTGGTTGGTGTATTTCATTTTTTTGGCGTTGACATGTTTTTCTCTAATTCAGGGAGGATCTTAGTTGTTTTTAAGAAGGAGGTACACCAAATTGTAAAAATACTGTTCCACGAACTTCACGTGAAATTAATACGTTAGGATTTATTTTGGTGTTTTGGATCAAAATAGGTAGACCTGTCTTAACACTTAGAATAAATGGATTGTTTTTGGTTCATTTATGGTCATAATAATACC
Organism: Platanus orientalis; assembly: GCA_025762735.1. Classification (NCBI taxonomy): domain Eukaryota; kingdom Viridiplantae; phylum Streptophyta; class Magnoliopsida; order Proteales; family Platanaceae; genus Platanus; species Platanus orientalis. The sequence continues at coordinate 11,713 of JAOXJP010126210.1, read as the reverse complement.
TTTAATTTGACACATGATATGAATAGTCTTTTTTATTTTTATTTTTGCTAAAATGATATGAATACAGTCTACCAACATGAATTGCTACCTTCACACAATCTATAAACCTGATATGAACCTGACACGAAGTTAATGAGTTTATTGTACTTGTGTTTCAAGGTAAAAGAAGTGGATCTGTTTTGACACGATTAATAAATGGATAACTCGATTAATAAATGGGTAATATTTTGATTGAATCAAATAGTCGTATAAGACAAAAAAACCTAACTGAAAACATGAATTGTAACCCCTAATTGTGGGTGTATCCACTTTTATATTTCTATAAAGAAAGGGAACATTTGTTTGATTAGGATTTTACATGTCTTATAGTATCCAATACACAAAAACTGGGTAAGATTGTAAAAACAGTTTTCAAATGAAAAAAAATCCATGTTCAAAAATGGATATATAAGGTTAAAACTGTTTTTACGAACATTTGTTACCTAGGCACCAAATTAAAAAAAAAAAAAAAAACCATCACTTGTCAGCCTGGGTCAAAGGATACGGTAGAACGTACAAAATCCAAACAGAACATTTCCTAAAAGTAAACAGAAGCTAAAATAAGATAAAGAAGTAAATATAAAGGAATTGGAAGGGCAGATATGGTAGATGGAGGAAAAATTGGGAAACAGGTGAAAAGGGTGGCCATGCAAGTGGGTCCAAAACCACGAATATTGGGAGGACAGCGCGTGTCACCCACGTCCAGATCTCAGACTGCGGGCGGATCGCCACATATTCTGGAAATGGAAAACCCCCCACTTGCACTCCCGGTTTTCTGGAAAACCACCTTTCACCCAAAACCATCGTCTCATTACCAGGTGGTTTTCTTCCTGGACTGTGGGCGCCCGACGGGACGGGCCAGCGGTTTTTGTTCTTAATGCTTATCCTACAAGAATAAGCTTCACCTTCTCCCTACGTATTCTTTTCTTCAACCCTTTTCGGTAAGGCTTTTTAATCTCAAAATTACAAAAAAATCAAATAAAAATGAAAACAGAAATTGCTTTTCTATTCGCTGTGTCGTGACGCTTTTGCCTTCCTCCCAAGTTTATTTGGGCGGCCAAATGGGAATTTGGACAACAGCGACCCCACACCATTCCTTACCTCGTGGAATTTTTTTTTTTTAACGATTTTGTCCCTACGTTTAATGAAAAGGGTGAGGGTATTTTTGTCATTTAATTAGATTGAACGTGATTGATTCTGATGATTCTTTGTCGTTTGATTAATCACTTGGTCATCTCTGGCGTTCATGAGAATTGTGATGTGGGGCCAATCGGATGCAAGTCTCCTCCCATCATCTTTGTTAAAATAAATAAAACTGAAAATGTACAGTTCAATTTGTTGATTTTTTTTTTATACATGTTGACCACTGAATTATTCTGAATGTTAATTTAACTTAAAAAATCTAGAAACCATAATTGCTAGATGTTTGTGTGTTTATAACTGATAAGGTCTATCGGACTGGATTAGTCTGAAATCCAACAAGTTTTTGGCTTGAAAAATAATTGAGTTAGGCCAACCTAATCTCTTAGATTTGGTTGAGTTTGGATCCAATTTTTTGGCCCAAAATTTTATTTGTATTAAATTTGGATAAGCTCAATTTTAACCCCAAGTTCAGCTTAACACGATCCAAACAAGATAACAAATAAAAATTTTATTTATATACTGTCTCTCACTCTCTCTTTATCTATATAAATATTCTTTTTGGATCTATATATTTTAAACAAATTTTTTGTTATCAAATAGTTTAAGCATAAACGATGCAAAAAAAAAAACTCGTATACTCTGCATTTACGGATACTAATAGACTTAAAAATCAAGAAAAGAGTTTTATTTCAACAAAGTTCAGACTTGGATAAAACATTTTGCATTGAGTTTGGATAAACCTCGACCCGGTTCAACCTATCTCAATTGACAGTCCTAACAACCGGATTGACGAAACAGAGGGATATATGTGAAATTTTAGAATAAGGGGGAAGGCCACATCATGATTTCTCCAATTCGAAGGAAATATAAAAAAAAAGAGAGAATGGTGGACCCGAGAAGGCAGTGGTTATCCCTTACAACTTGGAGCTCTCAACAGTTGAATGGAGTTGATGCTTCAATTTGTTTAATAGATGGTGGGCTGTCCATTCATATTTTTCCAAAATCAGCAATTTAAAATTATTATTTTTAATAACTACACATGAATTTGTTTGTCACCCTGTGTCCCCACTGACAAATGACGGTTTTTGAATTTGGTGACTCTTTAAAAGTAGGAGCAAATGTTTATTTGAAAATTTATTTTACAGTTTCACCCTATACACCCACCGTTTGTGTGTGTGGACACGGGGAACATACAAATTTTGGTTTAGCAGATCCTCTCCCAAAATTAAAAAATAAGTTCCTTCTTTTGATATTTATGTACTGGTTTATTTATTTATTAAAAAAAGTAGTACGTAATTACTTCTAGGTGTTAGGTGTTGGGCTCATTTTCTGGGACAGTTGTAGTCCTCATGTGCGCGTCGCTTTCCTCGCCTCAAGGATTTGACTCATACCTACGTGCTCTGAAATCCTTAGAATGTTGAATATCCTCCAATCGAATTGGAGAGATATCACTACAAAGCCGAAAGGCAGTCTTCGTAACACTACATCCTTTTATCGTCTGTAAAAATAAAGGTCCAACTCTCCGGGTCTGAATTATCTCCATTTAAGATGGAGCGAATTCCCTTAAGTTAATCAACACACCGTAACATGCCTACCAAAGCATAATTCTCTAGATATATATGGGCTACAGGAAGGTGTTTAATTAAAGTAAATATGTCACGACTTGGATTTGCAAGTTGTAGATCAGACCCGAATTTTGATTGGATACAAGTTGTAGATCGGGCCCAAATTTTGATTGGACAACTGGATGACAAAATCCAAACCCGTATTTCTTGGTAGGGATATCTAATGTTTGAAGTGTAATCATGTCCTCATACTCATTTTTTCTTCTTCATATGATTTTCGTCCATTTCCTTTAATTCTTAAAAGAAATTCTTTTATATCAATCACATATCGCATTGAAGTAATAAATTTAATTCGTACAAGCCATTCACATTTACATAATTTACTCATTTATTTATCATTTTCTTTTATTATATGCAGCAGAGCAATTCTATCATTCTATACCAAAATGTAGCAGAAAATAACCATATCCAATCCATTCTAACCAAGAGTATCCTCATAACTAAGGCTGCAAGTTACCCGAAAAATGATTGTGTTTCGGTCCACATCCGATCCGAAATAAGATTATCTGGTCCGTTTATAAAAATATTCATTATAAACGAATAAGATACAGATATGTATCATTTTGTTCCATTAAATATTTGTTTCGTTAAAATATAACAATATAGATAATAGATTGTTGGATTTAAAACTAATCAACAATCTTAAATAGCCTAATAACTAAAACCCTTAAATATATATAAACTCTTTACTTCATAACTGCTTAATCTTGGTTTATGACAACACTCACAGGTACAACACAAACTATGCCACAACAGCGAAAGTTCACAACCACCACATAAGAGAAGAGATGATGTTTTTCTCCATTCGACATCATTGCTAGGCCATACAGTATCGAAGATTTTGATGATGATAAACATGGGTTAGGGAAGACGGCACTGGCGACGGTGACAACATATATGGAATTGCTTATTTTTTTCTGGATATCCAAATCGTTCTGAAATCCGAATTATTTAAGCGGTTAGGATATCGTATAGTTTTATTATATTTGTTAGAATAGGATACCGAAGCGGATATGTTCATATTTATTTCCAAATCTGCTTTGTTTGCAGCCCAGTCATACTCCTAACTGTTTCAAAATTTAAAGGCTTCTGTAGACCAACAATATAGTAATATTTCCCCATCCTCAATGGATTCAAACCGGATAGCAAAAATAAAGTACATCTCATATCCAAAATGTAAACTATAAAATGAAATCTAAACTATAGGCTTAGCTGCCCGATTCATCTTTTCCCCTGCATTCCACATGGGTCATGTGGCGCCTCAGCCTTCCAAATCTCAATCTGTAAGCTAATGTTAATTTTGGGTAAACTTGATGGGCTTAACAAGAGATATACAGTTATACAAAACAAAACAGAGGTTAAACAAGTACAATGACAAATAAGATGAATCAATATAGAATAAAGAACCAAAGTGTGTATGCGGATGCAACAAGTATACTATACATATATCCTTACTACAATTCAAATTAAACTTTTATGATCTAAAATAATCATATAAGATTCAAACAAAACCAATATAAACCATACATATGTTATATGTTAACCTACAAGGGTCTTCACTAAATGCCAAAACCAAATGCAAAACAACCCATGTTAGCTCTCTAACAAATACCAAATCCGAATGTAAAACAACCCATATAAGGACTTTGAAAAATACTAAATCCAAATGTAAAACAACCTATATAGGGTCTTTGACAAAATACCAAATTCATATGGGTCATCTTCACCTATTGATGTGATCTAGTGATTGGATACTTGAATGGGGTCATAAGACCGATTGACATTGTGGCTATCTTTGCCTATTATTGTGATCCGATGATTAGGTACCTAATGAATCATTGGTCAACCAGTGCCCCTTCACCTATTGATGTGACTTGAATGTAAGATATTTGAGAATTGCCAAGCAGATATTGCCCATTCACCTATTGATGTGAGCCAACAACAGGGTACTTAAAATCACTGGACAAGTATTGCCCCTTCATCTATTGATGTGACCTACAGGTAGGGTACATAAAATCACTTGACAAGTATTTTTCCTTCGCATATTGATGTGACACAACAACAATATTCTTGAAGGGTCATAAAGACCAACTCACATAGGGGTCTCTGAGCCCAAGAAGAACAATTCCCATATAGGGGTATCATGAAAAATCCACGTGTTCAAAATTGATCCATCAAATCCATGTTTCTGTAAAGTAATATAATAACTATATAAGTACACTATATAAAGATTCTCATATATCCAATCTCATAAAGAGTCTAAACCAAAATGTCAATCTCATGCATGAAACCAAAGCCGAATTTTGAAAGATGATGCTTGATTTGAAACTATGGACATACAGAAATCTAGGGAATGTAAAACCCTTTCATGCCAATCACAACTAGAGATAAAACCAAATAACTCAAATGCTTTAGAATGTCATGAAAGAAGTCTAAATGAGATGCTTCATAAAAACGCCGAAGTAATCGATGATAAAAGCAACATGATCATGCTATCAAAACTTCCAATGGAGGTAAAGCTTGATGTACTCATATAAATTCTAAGATTCTAACATTAGAATCAATACAATTGGTACAAATATACATGAATTAACATGAAGTAGAGAGAATCCTCCCAAATGAGCAATAAATTATATAAAGAATCCATAGGCATGTTAAAGGACTTGTAAATCATAGAAACAAATGATATGACCATGAAACAAATGGGTAGAAATCATGAATTAGGGATTTCAAAGAGGGAATCAAAGGCACATCGCATGAAGTTCATATTTTCCATCCAAGATTACAAGAATCCAATTCTAAACATCACTTCATAGAATAGAGATTACCAACTTGCCAACCAAAGCATCAACATCAAGTACTAGAATCATGTTCTAAAGACCCATGAAGATGGAGTAATACAACATTTCAATCAATACCAAACCAAAGAAATTAAGATACATAATCGATTCTATAGAGATTAAACCACAATTCTTCACAACATATAGTAGAAATCACATTTTTATGAAACTAAGAGTGTACAAGTGTGCATAAATTGCATATCCACTCACCAAATACTTCTATTCCTTGTTTCTAAGAGGATTTTACTCCAAAACTCATTTTTTTTCCTTTTGAAAGTCTTCCCTTCTTAAAGATTAAACCATAGATTCATAGTCAAAATCCATAAAACTACTAGAATACATAATGAGAAACTGAAACTAGATATTAACTAACTAGGTCTAAGCTTTTGGAACTTACCAAGCTCCTTGAAAAAGAAGAACCCCAGATTCTTTCTCAATTCTCCTAGAGTTTACCCTCTCTCTAGTTTCCTTCTTTCTAACTAATTTTAACTCTAACTGAAGTAAAATAGTGTTTGGGGTCGTCACATATGGGTCCCCCATGAAAGTAGGGAAAATCACGTGCTAACATGAATCCTGAAGAAGATTTTACTCTATGTGATCAATCACGTCGTTATCGATCATGGTGGTGATCAATCATGACTATGGTGCATGGGTCTTGTGTTTTATCATTTTTGTTCATTTTCCTACAATGATCGATCATGGCCTTAGTGATTTATCACCAGGGTCGGATTATGAAAATTTTGGAATTTCACTTTTGGGCTTTCCAGGTCCAGCCTAACCATGTCCAAGGTCTTCTAATCCCATATAAACCATCTACAGGCCTTTAGAACACTGGGATAAGCCCTCTTGCTCAAAAGTACCACATATTTCATTGGTAGATAATTGGTGTTAGGTTCGGACCTCTAAACTTACCTAGATTGGATACAAGGTGTTGTACCAAGGCATGTCAACGAGCTGAACTGGCATAAACTTTTTTCTAGTTCAGCTTAGACTTGTAAACACAAGGATTAACCTCCTATTCGTCAAGTGTTGAGCTTAGTTTTGGCTCATTAAGTTTTAGGTGAGCTCGGCTCACCAAACTCAAGCTTATGACTTCAGATCCGCTTCTTAAAGCCTCAATAGCCTTTGCATAATATTTAAGTTGTTCCTTTATTAGGTCAGATTGACTCAAAGTCTACCTAGTCAAGTCCTGCTATTGACTCCAAAATATAAATAACTTAATAGTTAAATACTTTGATTTAGGTTGATTCATGTGATTCTTTGGAATAGGAAAATGGATGAATACACAAAATATATGTAAAACCTTAGGTGAGAGAAGAGTGAGGAATTGGAAGAATGAAGACTAAGTGGTAAAAAAGATTCAAAATCAACTTTTGTTTTTGAAAAAACAAACTCAAATATACAAATGTACAAACTATAATTTAAGAGGGATTCAATTGATTCACTTAATAGTCGAGATTTAAGGAAGATTTGGGGGATACTTAATTGAAGATCACTAGGGCCACAAAAATCCTCAAAAAATAGTTTTCCCAAATTTTTGTTTTGTAATGAGAATAAAAAAAATCAATAATATATATATTTACATTTTTACTATCCCTAATCCCTAACTATATAAAAATAGATATTGAAGCTTAAGCTTTATTATGTGTTTTCATTTGTTTGTATCGAAATGTCATACTTTGGTTATATAATAGACAATTATTATTTAATATCTATTTGCCTTGGAGTTTAACAACTCTACTTGCAATTAAATTAGTATATTAATGTGATGGTACAAGTGGATTGGTATAAGTTATATTTTATTTTAAAAGCTAGATTGGTAGAAAATATTTATAATTATTATATAATTGAGTTATATTTATCCCAAATATTTATATTTATTTTTTAAATATTTTCCTATTTATAAAAAGAAAAAAAGAAAATGTGGCGTGACTGATGACTCCAGTAACTCCCAAGCCGAATTAAAAACCCAAGCCAGCAAACTATGAATCCATGAGCCAAAGTTACTTCTAAAGGCCAAAAAGTGTAACCGGTTCAAGTAGACAATCATAGATATAATACAATAAATAGGTATAGAAGATCCTTAATGAGCTGAGCAATTATTTAACGAGTTGAGCCTAGTACAACTTGACTTATGATCACTTAACTAAATGAGCTTAATTAGACACTCATTTAGTATAAGCTTTGTGAACTTGAAACAAGGCTCAAGCTCAGCTCATGATGAGCTAAGCCGAGCTTACTCGGCTCATTGATAACCCTAATCATACCACTTGCTTGTCTGAAACTGGATGACGTCTCTCCATGTCACTGGATAAGATTCCAACTCTCATTTATCTATGCTAAAGCTACCTATGTAAGCTAGGAGACAAACATTTTTCAATATTGAGCTAATTTATTAATAATAAAAAAAGAAGCTAATGAATAATGATTTCCAGTCATCCCCATTTGCAAAGGAGAGCCACTTTCAAACATGTGATATGATAAGTGATCAATGTGTGTGTTTAAGTCAACACATAGACGATACTATCATTTGTAATATTAAGATACCCTTACCAAAGTCTTGTATCATGTCCTTATTTGAAATTGTCAAGACTTCTCTATGCTTCAAATGGAGATGATTCAAACTCACGAGTAATGAGGCTAGCCACCCACCTGGTAAAAGCAAAAATTAGCATAACATATCCGACCAAGAACTGGAGCAATAAATAAATAATATGGTTATACTAAGTTGTTAATAATCTTTGTTTTTCTTCTTAGGTAGTATTGGAGCATGAAATCAGTTTTTCCAGATGTATTAGAATGGCATCAGGGGGTGGACACATCAGTGCTGCTGAAAAGTGATAAGCACCTCCCAAAAAGTGAAAGTCACTTTTTGGCACTGACGGGTCTACTCCCTGATGTCATTTTAATATATCAGGAAAAACTGATTTCCGTACCTAATCCCAGCCCCTTTTTTTCCTGAATTTTAATTTAATAATATATTTTTTGAAACGTTCTTCCTTTCGAATCATATCTAGTCTGAATGCACAGATACCACAGGCTAGTTAATGGAGTGAGTGAGATCACTCCATTCAATCAGACCGGAGATTATTCAAACCCTGTGTCCTTTGGGACACTTTCTTGGACATTTGTATTCCTCTTGTGGGCGTCGCTCTCTTTTCCTCCTGATTTGCCTCATACCCACGTGTCGTGGACCCACCAATATTATCCTTCTGAGCTGGAGAAATGTCATATAGTTACCTTTCAATATGCCAAATAGCACGGATCTGTTAGGATATACAAGGCTGCGCCGACCATCTCGACTCTGAAATCATTTCATGGTTCATGGGATTTGAATGAGATGTATTATACTAATCCAATGGGAGCAAATGTCCTGTCCAGAACATCAGGGGACGTCATATGGAATAAAATGGATGGAGTTTGAAATTTCATCTAACCCTTACTCATTTTATTCCATATGAAGTCCCCTGACACCATCCTGGACACCAAACCCGAAAACCCTAGTTTTAAAACTTGACCAGGTAAGATCCAATTTTTGTTGATAATCTTTATATATATAAAAAAAAGGGTCATTCAAATTTCCAATCTTAATTAAAAAAATACACCTCTGTTGAAAACTTCATATCAGAGAAAAAAAAATGCCCTTGTTGAAAATAGATATGGATAGTATGGTTGGGATTGGAATCCTTTCCAGTCTAAATTTTGAAAAATTTCCATGTTGAAAATAGAGAGAAACGGTAGTTTGATAAATACAAGGGTGCTTATTTTATGCATTTTTGTATTCATTATAATACCCTTCTTTCATCCAGATTCTATGAGACCTTTGGAAAGCATGGAATAAAATGATTTTTGAAAATCATCCCATATTAATTAGTGGAGTCTATCACTATAAACATATTGGCAAGATAGAGCGGGTACCACAATGGTTAATCAAATCCTATCATCCGACATTGGCACCCACCTCCAATGGAACATTCAAAATAAATGTTGATGGTTTTATTGGAGGAATTTTACGGGATTACTTGGGCTTCTACAAATCGGGTGTATCCAAACTACTAGATGGATGTACACCGAGAAAGCAAAAAGCATGAGGATTTTACTACAACTTATCTAGAAGTATGGATCATCACATATTGCTCGAATGGGATTGCCTTACTGTCAGCACCTAAATTTTGACTTAGATTAATTAAGAGAGCTAAGCAAGTTCATTAGAGCAGTATCTAAGTTTAGGTCTAACCCGGGCATCCCCTAAGTCCCATCATCCAGTTAAACCCTGATTTTTTGGGAAGCACCAACAAGATTGCGAGGGTCCAAGATCCAAATTATCAACTACATCATCTTCAAATTTCTCTAGCGTACATAAGCCTTCTCATAGTGAAATTATAATTTTACCCTTATACTCTCAAATAACTCACTTTCATCAAATTTGGACCATCGGTAAGCCCCCGAAGCTTCTCCTGTCACCCAAAAAACACCAAGTTAGATCTTGCACATACCAATCTTAATCATCTTCAAAAAGTTATCTTTTCAGAAAAGTTCTCGGCAAACCCGACAATTGCCAATATTTCAATTTTCTCATAATATCAAGACATTTTGGTATGTATTTAACCCTTCGTGAGCTTTTGAGACTTTCCCTAACATCCGAATTTAGAATAGTTAGTGGCCATTGCTCAGGTTTTGCCATATCTTTGATAAACCATCTCTCAATCAAATTCATTTGTGACCCCAACCTACCCCAATTTTTCAAATCTTTCTCAAGTCACACCAAGACAGTTTTGGCTATATTTGACCCTCGGTGAGCTCTTGAGAGTTTTTTAGACATCCGAATTCAAAATAGTTAGTGATCATTTTTTAGTTTTTCTCATATCTTCAATAAGCTATCTCTCGATCAAAGTCATTGGTAGACTCCCCCTACCCTAACTTCCTCAATTTCTCCAAATCTAGCCTAAGCATTTTCAGTAGGTGGTAGACTTTCAATAGGCTCCTAAAAATGCTCAAAAATCCAAAACTCAGTTGGTTAGTGCTTATTCCTTGGTAATTCCAATATATTCAAAAGACTATCTCCCGAATGGTGTCATCAACATACTCAATAGGCCTCAATCACCCCATTTTCTCTTAATCAAGTTAAAACATTGTTAATTGATACCAAAATTCAGTGAATCCCTGAGAATTCTCCCAAAACCCAAATTTAGCAAGGATAAGTCCCATTTCTTAGGTTTTTCCATGCCCTCGAAAAACCATCTCTTAGATATAATCATTTATAGACCTAAACTAGCTCAATTCCTCATTCTTTTGCAAATTAGAGCTATACATTTTCACCAAGTGACCCCCCTTAAGAAGCCTCCCAGAGATTCCCCTAGAATCCAATTGCTAGGTTGTTGGTTCCTATGCCTTTGAGACCCTCAAGCCTTCAATACTCCGTCACACCTAAATTTTCCATGGAGGACTCAATAGATTTTAGTTCCATTTCTGCTAAAGTTTTAGCTCTTGTCAAAACAAGATTTCGAGTGTTGATTTTGACTTAGGTATCTATTTTGCGAATGGTTCAAGCCTGTACTTCACAAAACCTGAGGGTTACTTTTTGTATCAACAACTTAGAAATCAATTTTACCATTTTTCCCCTTTATATATGTTTGTGGCATTTTGGAGTCATTTAAACACTAGATTCCCCTACCTACACTCATTTGATTTCATTTTTGATAGTGGCATTGCAACTGGAACATTCAAGATGTTAGGTCTTATGCATTGTCAATGTCTATGCACAAAAAAAGGTAAGTACTTGTAGTGGGACTTTATGTTGTAACTGTGTATGTTCATGTAAGTCCAAAAAGAGAGTCCGGGGAAGCACCGTGATGAAGGACTCGAAGCCGGGATGACCATGCCAAGGAGACTCAAGCATCATGGAAGAATTCTCAGTCTCAAGTGCAAGCTACCTCAAGGAAGCCAACACCCATAATTTAAAGGTAAAAATAACAAAGGTTGGTAAGTGGGAATTGAGATTAAACCTAAAGTCAAAATATACTTTGAAGAGTGATATACATTAACCCAAAACCCTAGGACCATTGC
>JAOXJP010126209.1:0-27721 GCA_025762735.1 Platanus orientalis | reverse complement strand
ATTCTTGCCTTTCTTGCGAAGATCTTCTTGGTCAAGATACTCCAACGCCATTAATTCAGAATTTGACAACTCAGCATCTGTCGATCCTTCTAAATCATCTAGTAATTGTACTTAAAGATACAAGCAAATTCAGAAGATTTCTGTCCAGCACGACCTAAGAATCGCTAGAAGTTTATTGAACCTGTAATATTTTCATAAATTAGGAAAAGGAACCTAGAACTTTTTACAGTTAAGGACTAACAAGGTTCCTTCTTATTGTTGTTATTGTTTTCGTTGCATGTCTGCATGTGGAGATATCACAAAAAATCTAGTAGAAAGAATTCCAGAGCTCCTACACAAAGCTGACACCTTTGGGAGGACGGCTCTTCATTATGGTATATCAGCTGGTGATACAAGGACGGTTCGATTGTTACTCGAATCTAAGCCTTCTGCGGCTTATCACTTAGATGAAGATGGTGTCTCCCCTCTTCACATCGCAGCTGCAGAAGGCAACATAAAAATGATTCAAGAGCTCGTTCAACATTGCCCTGATTGTGGTGAGTTGTCTGACAAACGAGACCGAAATGCTCTTCATTTCGCGGTCGAAACAAAACGTTTGAGAGCAGTGAAGCATATTCTAAAGATGCCTGAGCTGCAGCATATGATAAACGAGGGAGATAGTAATGGAAACACACCTCTACATCTTGCCACCATCAATTTCTCTTACAAGATTGTTAGCGTTCTCACAGCAGACAAGGAAGTAGACTTGTGGGCCGTTAACAATGACGGCTTCACAGCTCGGGAAATCGCGCTCTCAATATGGAGGGAGAGTGCGGACTTTTATGTTCGACAGGTAACTCATTTTACACCAACATTTAAAAAACAAGGTTTTGCAATGAAATCCCGTAATCATCTAAAATTGCATCTTGGTCTTTATATCCCCCAATAAACGAAACATTTAGGTCCCTTTTTGTTTTGTTATGTTTTATATTATAGAATTTCACCTAATAAATAATTTAAACATTTTTAAGTGCGGGTTTTGGGTAGGAAGAGGTGGATCAGATACTGATTTTTGGGTAGGAAGAGGTGGATCAGATTCTTTGAGGCACATCATGCAAGGGCTATCACTACAATCTTAATCACGAAAAGGAGAAAGGATTGTCTCTACAAGCGTCGTCAGGAGGAGAAAGCAACCTGAGGGTATTTTGGAAAATACATTCCTGACAAACTTGTTCTTGCTTCACCCAAGCATCTTATCGAAACATTCTCAAATCCTTATTTCCTTTTGTGATTGGGCTTGTTCTGATAATACTTATGCATTGTGCTGCAGAATATTTGGAGTCAGTGGGCTAGGGCTGAGGTTTCGCCGTCGGGGTCTAATGGAAGATTCCAAAAGGGTTGAACTTCGACGGCTGCCAAAACTCTTTCAATCAATTTGAGAGAGAGAGAGAGGATCCTTCGTAGTTAGGACAGTTGTATTGTTCTCGAGAGAAAATCATCTATCTACAGTTGAAAATTCCTTTACAGTCCAAACCGTCATATCACAACCACAAACGTGAATGTGATTTGAGAGAGAAAATCCTCTACAGCTCCAAATCCCTCTGCAGTTATATCACAACCACAAAATGAAATAACAGCCACTTTTGTGACTGTGAAAGGCCGGTTTGGACTGTAGAGTGATTTCGAACCATAGACAATTGCATCTATGTGATTTGAGTGAAATTTGAAATTCAAGTCTTGAGGGTGAAAACATTTCCACGTTTGTGGATGTGATATAACGGTTCAGACTGTAGAGGGATTTCAAATTGTAGTCGATTTCTTGATAGTGTTCTCTTTCTCATTTACCAAACCTCTACCGATGCATTCTTCAAAACTATGCTCCTCTAGCGATGACATTTTGGCATCAATTCCATATAGCTAGCCAGCTAGGTGGGATTGTTTCTACCTTTAATATGTATATTTCAATTAGGATATAGTATCTAATACTAAGTTATTCTTTGAGGAACAACCTAGTTTTGTAGTATGTAACTAATAAGTCCTATTATATGTCAAGTAAATATACTGTTAAATACATAAGTTGTTTTTTGAATTGAATATTCTATGTATATATACTAATTTTAATAATGTTATATGAGTGATAATTATCTCTTATTCTATACTTACTTTCATATATTGCAATTAACTCATATCAAAATGAAGCTTTTACTAATCTTGAAGACAAAGAAATTAGAATTATAAGGTTTTCTCTTCGTTTCCTTCGTAAGAACAGGATTTCTAATTGTAAATGTTTTATTTTTTTTAATTAAAGAAAAGTATATATAAAATGACCTTAATATCAATTGATTTAGAAATTAATAAATCCTTGCTCCATAATTGTTACATATTAGAGAATCAATTGTACCTGGTTTCTAATTTTCCCTCGTCATGCCACTAAGAAAAACTCTTTGACAACTACGGTGTATATGATTGCAGTCAAATTAATCAGTAGGGTTAGGACTTGTCTCCACCATTAGGATACTGCTTGCAGGGCCTTGTAATGAACTTAATTGGACTTTTTTAATTAGATTCTTAATAAGAATGCAATGTGTGGATAGAGGCAAACCAGCCTGCAGATATGCTTGTAAGCATGGCTACTTCTACAGAGGAGGTCACTATTGAGCCAGCGAATTTTCCAAGAAACTTGTAAGATCTCATCTACAATGATTTGAATCTTTGTATTTATACACATCTGTAAATCTTTGCTAAATCAATGAAATTATTACTTACTATTCAAAAATAAATAAAAAAGGCCTACTAATGAAATATCAAGGTGGTTATCTATTCGGATTCCCACAGTTAAATTTAATCCGTCAAAAAGTCCTTTGTAAGGCTCTTGAATCAAGATTAAAACTTCCCTGCAAAGCTACGAGGAATGTCATCTGATGCATAGTGGAGAGAAGCAAACAAATCGGTAGATTTCCACCTTCGTTTTGTACACCGCTACATATTTTGTTATATCCACATGTAAACACCCTTGGATCTTTCTCACAAGTTGGAAAGAGATGTAATGGGATGTAAATACGTATGAATGTAATTTTGTAAAATTGTTTTATTAATGAATCAACCTACTTATCCACACACAAAAAATAAATGAACCAAAAAAAAAAAAAAAAGAAAGAAAGAAATAAAAAAAAAAAAAAAAAACCTACTGGGCCAAAGTGCTGCAAAAAAGACTTTCCCTCAGTCATATGTGAACTCTTTTTAATGGATTTTCTATCCTATCATGCAGTATCAAGCTTTGATTCTACTGATAAGAGCGGCAAAATTGTACGGTTGTCGTGGCAAAGTCATCCAAAGATCGTACGCGCCAACCAAGGAAGCTCAGGTAGCTAGAAGAGAAAGTTACAAAACTTACGCCAGCACCCTGATAGTGGTGGCAATGCTCATCGCCACAGTAACTTTTGGGGCTGCTTATACATTGCCTGGTGGATTCCTCGAGCAGGGTCCCGACAAAGGCCTTGCAACACTGATGTCAAAGGCAGCTCTCAAAGCATTTTTGATGTTCGACACCATTGCTATGTGTAGCTCCATCACTTTGCTACTTCTTCTCATTAAGGTGAGAAATGCAGCTGCTGTCAATATAACTACCCAACTATATGTAGATATTCTTCTTGGAATTGGACTCCTGGGTATGTCGATAGCATTTGTGACAGGGGTCTACGTGGTGATAGCTGCACAATATCATTGGCTAGCCATTGTTATTTGTGTCATGGGCTGCAGCCTTCCCTTCGTTTCCTTGTATTAATCGTTTTATCATGTAAGACTATTTAGGCAATACATTTTGCCAAGGGAAAAGATGTCTGTTAGAGGACACAATGGTCTCCAATGATTATTCATTATTTTTTATTTTTATAAAGCCAATGTTGTTATTAGAGTACTAGTACGAGTGTGGACAACACCCATAACTCTGAGTGAAGATTATCACAATTTTAAGGCAGAAGCAATATTTAAGTAGGATGATGGAAACTCGTTAATCATTCTTCCCAACGACATCAACAATAGGTACTAACTTCATTGGGATCGGTTTATGGACGCTTCCCTTAACAAACGCTCATCACTGCTTCTTAGGGTCTGACACATTGAAAAGTGATTTTCATTTTTTTGGGGGGCGTATATTCACTTTTCGGCGCTGATGTGCCCGCTGCCTGACAAGGAGCAGTGGTTAGCATTCGTTAAGGTGAGCATTTTTTATCCATGCACGCCCAAGTTTGGCAAACAGAAATGGCAAGAGCACGACCGAAGTGCCCAGAGTTGGTTTGGAAAGTAGCCCTTAGTCCGGAGATAAGGGTGAAAGGAAACTAGGCTCACTAGCTGAGGAAGGGTTGGTTGGAGAAGATGAATAATCTGAGATTACTACACACTCACTGAGTCTGAACAGTGGTCTTCTCACCCATTTTTACTTGGCTCCTCTTCAACAATTCAGAATTGGTGGTGAGAGCTCTATCAGCAGAGATCGTGGCGAAGAAGATGACCCGGTTGTAACTAAGCACAAAACGAATCAAAACCGAGTTTTTCTTCGGGAGGCTAACTCGGTGGTAGGCGAGTTCGGTCTTGTCTCAACAGCAGCTTGCCGTCTGGACTTGTTTGGCGTCAGTTTTCAAAAGAAACTCCTATTCTTCTCCCCAGTGGCACATCAACTCACTAGGTGCAGATGGGATCGATGATCCCTTCTCTTGAAGCTATCCCACCTTTGGTTCATAAACCAAGTCAGGATATGATTGAACCGGTTCTCCAAGAAGTAAACCAAAGTTTCATCCCCTTGGGTGAAGACTCTCCCGAACCAGAGAACCTGGTCGTCTTTTTTGACGAGCCTTTTCCTTTTGCAGCCCTTAGACATGTCTTGAAACAGGGTTTATGTTGGGTGCAGTATGGAAGAACACAAGGTGGTTAAAAGGCCAAAGTTGTCTACTGTCACCAATAGTATGGACGATCCTAGCAACACACTTATTCCGGTTTCAAAGTCCAATGAAGTGGTGACAGACTCTTCAACCATGGAAAGTGACAGAGGGTTGAGAAAGTGTGAAAGAGATTTAAAAGATTGCGTTCCTTTCCACAACCAAAGAAGCAACATCATCACCATCTTGGAGAGGGGTCGACTGAGGTAACTTATCAATAAACGTTTGTCATAATTTTCTTCCCCAATACAAGGTACGTTTACATCTCTTCACTCAATGTTTCTCTTTATGCAAATTTCTTAATCTTGTAAATCGTTTTTTACCTATAGAACTGATGAGAAATAAAGGAAATCATAGATTCAAGTATATATGTTTTGCAAATAGGACTCTAGGAAAGTTTGATAAGAGTCAGTTAATAAAGTGGGTACCCTGGTTTCAATTTATGAAATTGGGGGACTCAGTTATATGTGATCATCATATGTCTTTGTCTCTGTTAATTATATGGATGTGATGGCTTCATAATTACTGTAATATGTTCTCCATGGATGTGTTATTCTGCATTGGTTTTGTTATGTATGATCACCATCTTCTGAAATTCTACAATCCAAGAGATCATTATTTTTTTTTATGTATGATATCTAGATGATTGGGTTTTTTTTATTTATTTTTTTATGAATGATATCTAGATGATTGTTTTGGCTACATTTTATGAAACTATTGGAAGGATTATTATATATGTTGTATGATCATGCATCTCTATTAGTTAAGTGGCCTTTATGTATACATTCTCTGAATTTTCTGGATAGTTTAAGTTGTTTGCTAGCTCAACTTCTGTTGATAAAGTAGACCCATATTTACTTTTCTAAGATAAATAACATACCATTCATATTTTGTAATAAGGAAAATTTCCCTCCCCTCCTGCCCAAAGCCCTCTCATCTCTAAATCTAAACTTACTGCATGGTTTATGGCGTAGTCCAAGACAACACATTTGTTGTCCTTGAAAATCTCCACTTGGAATTGCCAAGAAATTTAGAAATCTCTGATAGTTAGAGCATTAAGGAATATGATTAAGTCCAAAAACCTATAAATTGTTTTTTTGTTTTTTTAAAACCAAATGTCATAATGATGTATTTTGGAAGAATTCTAGATTCCACAAAGATTGGCATATGAGAGTGGTTGAGCTTAATCCTAAATTCATTACTACTAGGATTAGAGATGGGGATTCTAATAATTTTTTGATGGTTATTTTTGTCTATGGGGAATCTGTCAAAGACTCTAGATTAGGGTTTTACACGCGCTTTATTAGTAAAATCCACAACATCCTTGGCCCCTTACTTTGTATTGGGGATTGGAATTGCATTTGGGGTAAAGGGACAAAATTGGGGGCATCTACATTC
The DNA here is from genome assembly GCA_025762735.1 of Platanus orientalis. Classification (NCBI taxonomy): domain Eukaryota; kingdom Viridiplantae; phylum Streptophyta; class Magnoliopsida; order Proteales; family Platanaceae; genus Platanus; species Platanus orientalis. The sequence goes on along the minus strand of JAOXJP010126209.1, from coordinate 21,410 downwards.
CTAATAGTTACCTTATAAAATCCCATAGAATTCTTGATAAGGGTCATCTATTTGATCTTGGTTAATTACCAGACCCTCATTTCACTTGGATTAATAGATAGAGTGACATTAAACACACTAAGGAAAGACTTGAGAGAGCTATTAGTAATGATGATCGGAATTCTTTATTTTCCAAAGCACCAATGGAGAATTGTATTTTCCAAGGCTCGAATCACAAGTATCTTGTTTTGGATACCTCTTGAACTTCAAAATACCTCCCTAGGTCCTTTAGATTTGAATGGGCTTAGACCTATCATCCGAAGTGCAAATAACACATTCAAATTATAGGGACTATTAAGGATAACCCAAATAGATTAGCTAAAGTAAAGTGTAAGCTGGATGCTCTCCCCCCTTTTCTTTAAAAGGGGAATAAGTTGGTATTTGGTAACATTGATAAGAAAATTGAGGGAGCCAAGACCAATTTAGAGAATCTCCACAAGCTTATTCTTGATGAGGAGACCTTGAAATCCATTAGATCGAAGGGTGGAATAGCCAAACCTTGATTACTAGTTGAGGTAGAGTGAGATTCTATGGAGCCAAAAATTTAGAGTGAATTGGCTCAAGTGAGGTGATAAAAAGTCAAAGTTTTTTTTAATCTTACCACCATAACTAGAAGGGCTAAAAGTTAAATCTTTTCCATAAAAAATGCTCATGGGGATTGGGTTCAAGGCCAAGAGAATATTCAACAAGTCTTTAAGGATTAATTTTTCACTCCTTTTTAATCTAATGATTATTCTCCTAATCAAATCCTCAACATTACTGAAAACTCATATTTATACCTTTTTAAAGATTCCAAATCTCTTTTGGAGAGGGAATTCTATGATGAGAAAATTAAAAGAGCTATTTTTCATATGAGAGAAATTAAGGCATTCGGTCCTGATAGATTCCAATGTGGATTCTTCCAATAATATTGGGCTATTATGGGGGAGGATGTGATTGGGGTTGTTAAATATTTCTTTAACCAAAGCTCTTCGATTGCATCAATTAACTAAACTTTTATTGCTCTCATTTCCAAACTTAAAGCCCTTCAGTCTCTCTCTAATTTTAGGCCGATTAATCTGTGTATTTCCTTCTATAGTATTATTTCTAAGACCATAGCTAATAGAATGAAAGAGGCCTTTTCATAAATCATTTCCCTTCACCAAAGTGCTTTTTATTAAAGGCCAACTAATTTTCGATAATATCTTAATAGCCCATGAGATGTTTCATTTTATGGAATGTGACAAATCGAATAATCATCACATGGCTATTAATATTGACATGAGTAAAGCTTATGATAGGGTGGAATGGGCCATGATTATTTCTATAATGGAGAAAGTGGGATTTAATGAGAAATGAAGGTGTTGGATTAAGGAATGCATGGCCACAGTTTCTTATAAAGTTCTTATGAATGGTTCCCCTAGCAATGATATTGCTACCCCAGAGAGTTGAGAAAGGGTGCCCCTTTATCTCCTTTCCTCTTTCTACTTTATGTTGAGGGTATGTTTGCCACTCTTTTTAATCATGAAATTTCAAATAAGATATCTAGTATCAAGATTAATAGCTTTAACCCTTTCATTTCTCATCTTCTGTTTACGAATGATTGTTATATTTTTTCAAAGGTAAATCCTTAAGAGGTTGATCAAATCAAAGATTGTCTCTTTTAGTTTAGTGAAGATTTAGGCCAAACTATCAATTAAGAGAAATATTAAGTCATCTTTAGCCAAAATACTCCAAGACAGTTTAGAAGAGTTATCCTTGGTATCTTGAATATTAAAAATGCCCAAAAGTTGGGGTCTTATCTTAGTTTCTCATCTTCAATCATTAAGGATAAAATTTTCTTGTTTTCCTATATTAAAGAGAGACCTTAACTTAGAGTCAAAAGTTGGAAAGGTAAACTCATTTCACATTCAGGAAAGAAGTCCTCCTTAAGTCTGTTTTGACTGTCATTCCTACCTGTACCATGTCTTGCTTCCTTATCCCCTAATCCATTTGTAATTCTGTTAAATCTATTCAATGTAAATTGTGGTGGAGGGAAGTGGTGACAATGATAAAATGGTAAATTGGATTGGGTGGGATAAACTTCATATAAGAAAAAAGGGATGGTGGTTTAGGATTCCATGACCTTCACAATTTTAATCTGATCCTGTTTGCCAAGCAAACCTTGAGAATCCTTCAAAACCTAAATGGCCTTTGGGTGAGACTTTTTGAATCTCTTTATTTCTCTAGAGTATCCTTCCTCAATACAAAATTTCATAATAATAGTTCTTGAGATTGGAAAAGATTTTAAAAGGAAGAGATATTCTTTTTAAAGGACTCATGTGGGAGGTGGACAATAAGAATGATGTTGATATTTGGAAAGAACCATGGATTCTTAATGCTCTTAATTTCAGACTCTCATATTTCCCAAGTGTCACCCTAGATTCATTGGGTCCATCAACTTATTGATCCTGTGTTTAGGCAATGGAATCTTAATGCGAGTGGAAATCAGATTCCTCAAGAGGATGAGAATCTTATCCTTAGAATTCCCTTGGTTCTCTAATACGAACGATAAACTGATCTAGAATTTAGATAAGAAGGGTTTATTTCCCATGAAATTTGCTTAACTTCTTTTCTCCACCCCAAACCATCAATCCCAACCCCTTTCCCTCTCCCCTCCACCTCCCCCTCATAATTCTCCTTCTAAATTCAAACACTTCATTTGGTATGCATGTAAAGAGGCACTTCCTATAAAAGTAAATTTCCTAAAATAGAACATTTTTTGCGATTGATCTCCGCCCTTTATGTAAAGAGGCAAAAGAGTCAACTATACATTGCCTTGTCAAATATAGTATAGTGGCCCCAGTTTGGTTTGCATCTCTTCTCTGCCTTAAAAACTCCTTTGAAAATGATATATCCTTTCGAATTGGATAAAATATTGGTATGATATGAATAGTCTTTCAAAGCATGATCATGGTGAAATTTTGAGTATTATTGTTATTTTTGCTTGAAATATTTGGAAAACTCGTAATAAGTTTGTTTTCGAGAAAAAAAATTCAATACACTTAACTATACTTTTGTTGCTTGTAGGATGCTAAATGATTCCTAAGCTAGTAGTAACTCTTTTTTGTTGTCAGATGTTTGCTGTAACACCTTGCATATACTTAGAATATCTTTAAATGAATGAATTGATTTGTCTATTGTTTAGGAGCAAAAAAGTAATTGAGGCTTTTCAGTAACATAAGACTAGTGTGGGAAAATGGAAGAAAAAGGAAAAATAATCCATCATGGACCAGTCAGGAAAAATCTTAACCGGACAAGATACCTGGGTGGGTTCAGAGGAAAAAATCAACCTCTATCTGACTGGTCCTAGGACCATTTAAAGCTTTGATAGGTCAATAATTTTCTTGATGGATCAGGATTGCAAAAAGAGAAACATGAAAATTTAGGAAACCATGATTTGATGCATTTTGTTATAAGAGACCTATTTGAAATTGCAGGATTCTGATATCTAAAGATCCTAATAAAGGGGGTGAATAGGATCCGACCTTAATTTAAAATTATTTAACTATTAAGTTCAGTTTTTAATTCTCTTTAATTTATTTAAGTCTCAAAATAAAATAATGACTTAAGTAAATTAACAAGTGAATGCTAATATTCCACGGTGCTCTGTCATTACTTATAATTTCATATAACAAAGTGGGAATAAGACAACTTGTTTCACTTGGAGTTTGCTTAAAGGATAAACAACATCAAATAAAGCAAATAAAGAGTCACACCATAACACAAGAAGTTTATAGTTATTTGACACTCTAGGCCTACATCCACTCTTTTACCAATAATTCATTTTTCATAGTTACCCTAAACTATTACAGGTAAAATTATCAAAACCTAAATTTACTTACGAGTTACTCACGTGAACTCCACACGCCTCGTAAGTATAATCCCAGTGACTATGCTAAACTCGTTCGGTCCAGTGACTCCGCTAGACTTCAGAAATCCTGCACTTGGCTCCAGCAAATGCTAAGTGAATTCTAACTTCAGTGACTTTGTTAAAGGCTGCTCGATCGGATGAGTGTTAAAACTCCTCCCTTTGTCAAATTGCCTTTTTTTAGGACTGTTTGACTATAGTGCACACTTCTTTGCTTCACATAGATGTAATTATGTATACATGAAGCTTTCTACACGATCTTGGTTATGATATGACTATATGCACAGTTCCAAGACCAAATGCCTAAAGAAGATTTTACTCATATACTCATAGGCTTCTCACTTATGCTTGAAGTTTTCCATAAATTTGACTTAAAATTCTTTTTTCTCTTATTTTTTTTTCTTTTATTGGGGGTTTGGACCCCTATTTGTAGATTGAAAAAATCAGCTCAAAGGATCCTCCAATGAGTCTATTAAAATAGTAAAAAAACTAGCCATTATGAAAATCTCAAATGAAATTTTTTTTCATTTTGAAAAATAACTCATCGAGCCACACGCTTTGAGTACTTATGAGCCCCAAGGGGGCATCAAGATTACAAGTTATGGTCATTTTAAGTTGAATCATTTTTACTTTTCAACACTTTTTATTTTTATTAATTTTTATCAATTTGATCCATCATTGGTCCAACCTTTTTGGAGTCTTCTCTAGGATTTGGATAAGTTCATTGGTCCATAGGTCCATACCCAAACACCCAACCTTACCACTTACCAACATTTACCTTTAGATTTAATCTTAAACATCACAATTGGCTTCTTGAGGCTACATGTCCTTGGAGCTTGAGACTTCTTAAGGTCTTTAATGTGTCTTGAGTCTCTTGTTGCTTGGTGGTTCTTCGGCTTTGGCTTTTGACTTGAAACACATTCTCAGACTTGTTTTGGACTTACATTTTACTTTACATTACATACCTAGTCCAATACAAAGATGCCTCATTACATGTACATTTTTGGAATGCGATTGACAATATACAAATACTTAACAATATTTAAGCATGAAATTGAGGTTTAGGGTTTCTGTTTAAACCTATAAATACTTAAGAAATAAAAAGAGGGAAGGAAAATAAAGTTACAATTTGGGAACAAGGGAATCAAAAAGACCTTTAGGAGTTCGATTTTGAGAACTTGGTAAATGATTATACATTACATACCTTCATTTTTACTTCCTTACGTTCTTAGAATCATGCTTTCGATAATGTTTTGCAATTAATTTCACATGGTTATATGGTTTTCTTTGTTGAGGATATTAGAAAAGTTACTTTTTGGAAAAGGCCATGTTTTCAAACAATTTTTAAAGTTTTCTTATTAGATATGGTTCAGAATGATTTTATTCAGTTCATTTGCAAAGAATCTCAGCCAATATGTTTCTATCGATTTTTTCATTAATTAGTATGTTTTCTGCTCTAAGTTATATGCTGAAAAAAGGGATTTTTGATTTATGAGTTTGGATGATCTTAATGATTTCTATAGGATTGGTTGTTGTTGTTAATGGTTATGTCAGGATATTATTTCCAACATATATTAGTACATTTTATTTTTAATAAATAAACCTGTAGAGAAGGTGGTTGTTGCTGTTGTTGTTGTTGTTGTTGTTGTTGTTGTGTGTGTGTGTGTGTAAGAGAGAGAGAGAGAGAGAGCTAAAGTGTTTTATAGATTACTACAAAAATAAATAAATAAATGATTTGAATATACTATAATTTTAAGGTACTAACTCTAACAATTTCATTACTTTTTTAGTCAAGACTACTTAGACTTCTTAAATTTAAAGAGATAGAAAGGTTGATAGTATAACAAATTTTCTTCTTGAAAATGGCATTTTTAATCCTAATTTAGTTAAACAAATCAAGAAATTTTATACAAGTAAATACTAAAGTTACTAAATTCCGACAAAAAAGAATATTGTTGGTGTCAATAAAATTTTCTAATATGGAGTCAAACCTGTAGGGATTTCCTGATTCAGATTATCAAAAGGATTGGGTTTGGTAATGCTTCTAGACCAAGGACTTTTACAACAAAACAATGCCAACCAATTTGATGAAAGAAATAAATTTCATTACTTGGAATAGAGTATACAATGTGAATCATAAATATACCTTTGAACAAACAAATTAGGCCAATGTCCTTCTACTGGAATCGAGGGAGAACTCTATTGAATTTGGCTCTATGGTACAGTTGATTGATCTAATACAGAACTTCGAACAACTACAAAATCTAACAAGGTTAAATATATTGCTTTTGTTACTACTAACCTATGATAAAAATTAAAAGTATTGTTGATGTGTTTGATCATCTTCATTCTTTCGTTGTCTTCTTCATTTATAGATATCCTTCAATGGCGCCATCATTCCTTTCCACATTTGTTCATAACCGTTTTTTAGTTTGAATCATGAGTCTCCCATTTGTTGATTGGTTTGCTCATTATTTTTATATGAAATAGTTGTCAATTGTTGTTGCGCACTCTTTACCCTTTTCACATTCCATCCGAGGTGTCACGCCCTATAACTGCCCATCAAATAATTACTTAATTCCACTTGTCATTTATTGATTGGTGGAATTTAAATCATAGCTTAAAAAATATCTTGTCAATTGATTAAATATGGTCTAAGAAGTATAAATTTTTTATAGTAAATAATGCTGAAAATTGTTAAAACAAATAAGAAAAAGTAAACAACGAAGAAGATTTTGACAACTAAAATCACTCCAGCTGTGGCTGGTAGCTAGCTCCAAGTCACACCTAGGGATGAGAGCATCACACCTTCAACTTTGAACTCTTCATTAAAAACTAACTAAACAACTCCCACTTGTGGACACAACTTTCCAAACTAAACTAAGATCAAAATAAACAAAGTACCGTAAAACAAGGCTAGGCTTAACCTAATAACTAAACCAATCCCAAAATTCCAAAATATCCATTTTTACCCTATAACATAGAACTTATGTCTTATTAAAATTATAAACTGTATTGTCACCTCTTAATCATAGCGTTTCTGATTAGAGAAGTTCTCAATTAAAGGGAACTTTAAACAAAGTGACTGGAAGTTTCTTTTTTCTACTTTCAAAATTTTGAAACTCACTGTAGAGTGGTTCCTCTTGCCTCTTTTGTGTGGTCCTTTGTGTAGAGGTGGTAATTGTTGACCCAACCTGCCAACCCACCAGAATCTATTTGATATTTCTAGGTTAAGGTTGGGATAATAATAAGTTGGTCTGAATTCAGCTGGTTGAGTGAAGGCAGTCTTAGCAAATGCGATACACTATGGTGAATTCAAGTTTAAAACGTTTATGGCCTAAAAATCTGAAGCATAAAAACTAAAAACTGTCAAAAAACAAAAATGCTAAATATACTTTTAGTGATTAGTTATAGTTAAATACGACTTCAGCTCAAAAAAACATAACCAAAATAACATATATATATATAGTAACAAATTAAATAATGAAAAAGAATTCATTCAATGAGTCCTTTTATCAATAACATAAAATAAAACAAAAGTCTAATAGGTTTCCCAAAAACAGCAAACATCTAACATTGGAAGATACTATCAAGTCAAAATTTACCATTGGAGAACTTTTGTAGAAGATATTACCAACTCAAAATTTACCATTATTTATCAAAGAAACCCCCCCCCCCTCCCTCTTATCTACCCATTAAAAAGCAAGAATCAGGAATAAGAGAGAGTGATAAGAGTGGCAAGTTAATTGATAAAAGAGGATTGAGTATGTAATTAAGGTTAATTATCTTTTAATTACGGTTGGTATTAGAAAGTATGTTTGACAATTCTAAGTCTTTAGTACAGGGAATTATCATCTCTTAAATATGGTTGGTACCCATCGTATCAAAAAAATAAAAAAAATTGGTTGATGCCTTATCATCTTAAGTATCTTGGAAAATTCTATTGCTTTAGTAGGACTTGTCGTATCTTGGACAATTTTATGGCTTTAGTAGGACTTGACGTCTCTTATTTAAGGTTAATGCCACAAAATATCTTTGACAATTCTATGGTTAGTAGAGCTTATCATCTCTTATTCAGGGTGGGACCAGAGTATTTTTGACGATTCTAAGGCTAGGGCTTTTCATCTTCTTTCGGTTGGTGCCAGAAATTCTACAATCTGAGTCTAGGGTTCTCACCAAAATGCACTACGTAACAGCACGGAAACTCCGTTGTTCCATGTCTATATCTTTGATAATTAGCTCAAGCATTTAACCATACTGCATGAACAAAAAACCCACAAAAAACACAAAACCCATTTTTTGTTCATGCGGTACGCTTAAGCGGCTTGAGCTGACCAAATCCCTGTCTATGACTATATATATCGGACACCTACACGTAAGTAACTACTCTGAAAGAAGCATGGAGTGCAGGCCCTTTAATATCACGTTGCGTTCTGCTGAAGGTCTTAAGGACGTGCGAACGTTCTCTAACATGAGGGTCTTCGCCGTCGTCTCCATCGGCAGTAATGAGCGGAAAACTGAAATCGACAAGACAGGCGAAACGAACCCCTGCTGGAACTGTTCGATGATGTTCGTCCTCAATGAGTTGAAGGTCCAACAGAACGGTCTCCTCCTCGTCATCAAGCTCTTCTGTGATCGGACCTTTGCCGATGACAAATTCCTTGGACAGGTCGGTGTCTCCATCAAGGAGATCTTTGATGTTTACAAAAATAAAAGATGTACACAGGTTGAACGTCGCCAGGTATACAATAAATCCCAACAGCCAAACGGAGTTCTGAATTTTACCTACAGGTTTGGGAGAAGGTTCACTCCGAAACCTCCCAAGAAACTCAACCCATTGATAATTGGGGGTTTGATAGCCCTGAGGGTAGTCACCACTGTTGCTTTTAACGCTGACTTCGACATTCCGGAGGATATTTCATTGGATGCAAATTTTGATGCATTTGATGGTTTTGATCTTGGTGATTGCTTGTTTGATGATGAGGAGGAGGATACTGATTGCAGCACTGATGATTTCTGATGTGTTTAGAAGTTGTTTGGTTGGGATACTCAACAAGTGTTGTTGAGTTAGATGTCCCTGTTTATTTTTATTTTTATTTTTTTGGGGTTTGTCATTAAGGATCGGTTTTTAGTTAGTTATATTTGGAGTCAACTGATGAAAACTAGATCACAATAAGTAACAAAAGTGAAAACGGCTTCTAAAGGTGTTTTGGTCAATATAACTCATGAACTGAGTTGTTATTGATTAAATCGTCCTGGGGATGCATTTTGTGATTTGGCCCTGCAGGGATTAACCCTGCATGCTTCTTTCAGGGATTTGGTTTATCTATTAATATTGTTCATCATTTGTACTTTATTTATGTAATCCTCGCTTGATATATAGAAGAAATTAAAGTTGTTCTCTAAGACTGGGTCCGATGTTTACGACAAGATTTTAAAGAAATTTAAGAAATGAGGATTTGACGCGCTTACAATGCCTGTAGCGGGAGGTTTAAATGGACCATTACAATTGATGACGATAGAAACCAAATCAAATATAATCTTATTGTTATCAAATCCAATCTAATATTTTATTTCTTAATATTCCCCCTCAAATATATGAGGATTTTGATAAAAAAAAATTCATGTGTTTGAAGATCAGGTTGATACCACTTGATATAATTTGTCTTTGTGCCGATCGATTTGACATGCCTTCATGCCGATGCCACTTGATTTTATGGTACTTGTGCTAATGCTAATTAAGAGTAGCGATGAAATACCCATTAGGCCATACTACCTTTTGGGGAGCAGACACATCAGCGCCAAAAAAGTGATTTGCAATTTTTGGAGGATACTTTTCACTTTTCGGCACTGATGTGTCGGCCTCTTATGCCATACTGATCTTGACTTACCTAATCCTTTGGGCATTCACTGCTGTTCCGTTTATGCTTCCAATTCCTCTAGTCTGAAATCACTTAAGAGATATATGCAGTCTAACCCTGTGTTCACATCTTTAGTCATCTTATAAGACCATATTGCCTTCATTCTACATGCATGATACGGATCATTGTTGTTTCCAAACTTTAACTAACATACATTCCGAGTAGTAAGAGAGGAAAGAATTCAACATTCCATGACTACTCAGGATCCTCCCTGCCCACAAGTATTTTGGCAGGAAGGAGAGAAATGCGGACTATTCCAGGACTCAAGGTTAATTAACATCACTACCATCTCTTGCCGGCAAGGCCCCAATGCGGACTATTCCAGGACTAGTCAGGATCCTCCCTGCCTACAAGTATTGAACAAAGAAATGAGATTAGCATCAATAGTGGCTTCTAACCTTTTCTTCAATTGGGTAGGCAAGGTGTACGTGGTTCAAAACCAGTACGTTGCAAACTAGGAGTTCATGAGAAGTTGAGAACAAAAGGAAAAGGACTGAACTAGTGGCATCTTTGCTTTGATTCTGATGATGCCAATAATTAGATCACCAAGATGGTCCTCCGATGGCCCTCAATCTGGAATCTTCGACTTTGGTCTTACCCACACTCAAGCAACAAATGACGTCGGTGTAGCGCCAACATACACCCCTCTGACGCCCAAGTTAGGGATCAGAGATCAGGAAACTCTCGCCCTTCTCTTGGAAGTGGTTGTGCTTATCTCTTTTTTCGGGGTTCTCCTCTTAATATCGAAGTTTTTTTTCACGTTGTTGGTTGCGAATATTCTTTAAGTTAGTTAGAAGAACATAGAAGAGTGGTACACGTGTCAGTGATGGATTGGTTGTTACTCTGAATTTCGTTACTGCCTCTTCTTGTTTTACTTGCGGTAGGATCGGCAATTGCTACTTATCTTTCATCTTGAAGGTGGCTAATGGTCATACCTTGGTCACCTAGCCTGAAGGATTGGTCAATCAGACATTGGCGATATTATATGAACTTCTAGGTGCCAAGGCTGACACTAAGAGCCACTCAGTAGGAGAGTCGGTTGGTAGCCAGGTCACCGATGAATCCCTCAGCATGAGAGTCGGTCGGGGGTTAGGTCGTTGATGTGACGCTTGGCTTGAGGGTCGATCAAGAACTATTTCATTGAGATGGGTCACTAGGAGTTGGTTGAAGAAAAATGGTTGGGCAAGGACGACTCATCTAGTCAATCGACTCCTTCGACCCGGGTCCAAATCCTTCATCATCATATTTAATTTTGTAAGCTAACTTAATATATAATCTATATTATGTGTTAGTACTTTATTAAGTTAAAATCTTGATCCAATCAAGAGCTATATATTTACGTTGTGATGGTAATGTAAAATTGTTAAGTTCTCCTATATTTGTTTAATTCGTTGGTCAAAAATCTGCCAAACCTCACCTGGTGCCTTTAAATCAGCCAGGCTAATTCGAATCTTTTAGATCAATAGAGGGCTTCAAGCTTCTTGATGATGGACCATGATATCATCTTAATCAATAGGCTTGAGCCACAATTCTGCAATAATTAAGGAGTTTAACTAGACTATGGAATCCTTAAATCCACACCCTCTAATAAGATTTGTCCTCATAAAATCTATCTATTTAAATTAATTCATGCATTCAGTTTACAACCACATGTAAATTTAGAGTCAACTACACTAACGATTGAGGTATAATCACCCAATCATATGGTAGCCCTACAGGTCCTAACTATTTATGTGAGATGTCAAGTCTAATGCCTAGTTGTAAGACTTTCAGGTCTATTAGACTTAGATAATTAAATCTCCTACATATAATCTTATCATATGCATGATATCTTTTTTTTCATTTTTTTTTTGATAAGTCATGCCTGATATTATATTACTGAGTTATCTAAAGATACTATTTGATCATGTCATAAAATTATAAACACCTCATAATGAATATTATGTATGAATACATATCTTTCATAATAATTAATTATTAATTTTTTAAATAGTAAGCCATCATTCTCTTTACACAAATTACAAAGTTCCTGAGAGAAAATAATGAGATGGAGAAAGAGACAAGTTTTCGAGGAATGATTGTTGAGTAGGGTTTAACATCTCTGAATTAGGTTGGTGTTACAAAGTATTTTTGACAATTCTAAGTATTTATTAGGGCATATAATCTCTTAACCATGCACTGTTGGTGCTGTATCATCACGGGGCTAAGAACTGTCTTTGGAAATTCTGAGGCTTATGATCATCTCTCACATACGATTAAGTTGGAGCAACAAAATATCTTTAACAACATCTCTTATTTAGGATTGGTTCCAGCAATTAATCTCTCTGTCAATTCTAGGGTTTACCATCTCTTTCTTACTATTGGTGCAATAATAAGCGTCCAAACGCGTTTTAATAGTCTAAGCTTGACTGACTCAAAACCCGCTCAATTTATGCTGCATGCCAAGGACTTCTTAAGTCTCCATGAAAGTCCAGGGTTTTTTCCTTCTCCAAGTCTCGAATATCATCTCTTAACCATGGCTGGTGTGATTACCCAAAAAAAAAAAACCATGGTTGGTGTTATATCATCTTGGAGCCAAGAACCGTCTTGGAAAATTCTGAGGCTTATGAGCAACACTTATATAAGGTTGGAGCAACAAAACACATCTTTAGTGTATTTTAACAACATAATCATGTAGGGTTGGTTCCAGAAAGTATCTTTCGTACCAGCAATTCACCTTGTCAATTCTGACGGTTTTATCTCTTTCGTACGATTGGTGCAACAATAAGCTTTCCAACGCGTTTTGTCTAGCTTGACTGAGCCAACCGTACCCGGGTCCGTACCCGGGTCAACTAGTGCTGCCAAAGATTTCTTAGTCTTCCTTAAAGTCCAGTGTTTTTTACCTCTCCAAGTCTCCGGTGACTAGTAAACCGCAAAGAACACCACACAATGCTTATCCACATAACAACGTAAATGCAACTCAAACTTAAACCGCAAAGAACACCACACATTGCTTATCCACATAACAACGCAAACTTAAACCGTAAAGAACAACACACGTTGCTTATCCGCATAACAACGTAAATGCAACTCAAACTTAAACCGCAAAGAATACACCACACATTGCTTATCCACATAACAACGTAAATGCAACTCAAAGTTTGATGCAAGTATCCGATTATTATTCGAATTCGGTTCGATCATATTCGTGTCCGTTTAAAATGAATTCGAACATATAAGTATCCAATTCAATTAAATATTTGTTCATTTAAAAAATATACGATTTTAAATGAACCAAATACATATACCTAATGACTAGTTTTAATTAGTAGTTATATTATAATAATGTAGGTTATGTTACATTATAATAGAGCATATAGATACTTTTAATATTAACCCTAGTTCATTGCCTAACTTAATGGATATAAATATATAAACTGAACTTAATGAATTTTGTAATCGCATACATTCATTTTCATATTTGAGATTTGATTAACTTTACAGATACGAATATAAACCTATGTCTATCCAATTTGATCAAATATTCGTTCATATAAAAAAAATCCGATTATAAATTAACCAAATACGGATATGCCTATATCTGTATATCTGATTAGTATTCACATATTAGGTTTATTTGCATCCCTACTCCGGATTGCCATGTCTATAAATATAAAATGGTGTATCATAAACTTAAATCTCAGTCGACTCGTCCCTAGCTACTCTGAAGAAGTATGGAGTTCATGCCCTTTAATATCACGTTACATTCTGCTAAAGGTCTTAAGGATGTACGAAAGTACTTTAACATGAAGGTCTACGTCGTTGCTTCCATTGGCAGTGCTGAGCAGCAAACTGAAATCGGCTACACAGGCGGATTCTATGAGTCTCGATTTTTACACAACAGGTAAATCCCTTTTGAAAAGAAACTTACCCATCGCAGGAAATATCCCACGTGATTTAGAGTCACCACCATCATTTTTAAAGTTGTGGACGGATTCCAATTTTGAAAACAAAATAAGTTTAATTTTGGAAAAGAGTTTGAAATGTCTGACTCCATACTTAAATTGGTCGACTCCTAGAGATTCTTAGGTAAGTTATTCATTTATGAGTTGGGGAAGGTGTTAGGCACCCCACCTCATCCACTTTTGCAATTCCCTACTTTAAGCCCATTATAGTCTAATGGTTGACTTTGTTTATAATTTATTAATCTCACTCATTGTCTTTTATCTCATTTTATTGAGATTAAGCAGAGAATTCATATGCCATTTTTGCTAAAATTTTGGCAACATAACAGCTGTAATATAAACCCCCTGGGGATGAATAGTGATCCCCATGTCACTTTTTTTTATCACCTAATAGTCTACAGTTTATAAAAGCACTCTAAATATGTCATACACCCACAACATATCATCGTTGTCCACTTGACAGCTTCATGTCTGTCAATATCTATATCACATCATATCCTTTGTGAGTCTACAGCTACATAAACTGAAATGAATCATCAAATATACAAAATCAAACAGCATCCAAACTATTATGTGTCCACCAGGTTTTCAAATATACTCCCATCACTTACTAAGCCAAGCCTACACAACCACATAATCATCCCATGGCTAAGGTTTCTAGATATTTTCTATTTTTTGTTGCTTTTCACGTAACCAAATAAAACAAGAGAGGGGTTAAGGGATAAGCTACAACTTTCGTTTGTAATAGAACCATGTTACAAGCAACCAAAGAGGAATAAACTTTCTTTTTTCTTTAAGTGAATTGAATTGCTTCCTAAATTGCTAAAAAATATGGATTTTTATGGGCAAAGTAAAGGCACTAAGTCAAGAACTAAAATAGAAATTAATTGAGAAATATAAATATATTGAAAACTACTTATAGAATAAAGTTATCACATTTATAAATATGTATGGGTCTAAGAAAGCCAACAACAACAACAACAAACAACTTTATCCCAACTATTTGGGGTCGGCTACACGAATCCTGTTCCGCCATTCCGCTCTGTTTAGAGCCTTATCTGCTGTTAAATTACAAGTTGCCATGTCCCAAATGTGCATGATATATATATATATATATATCATTACCAGGATTCAAAGTATGTTTATGCTTCAACATAGTCATTAGAGTTTTTAAATCCAATTAAATTGTACATATGCTTTATGCTAACTCATTAGGGTCTCCATCAAATACTAAAATCAAATGTATATAACTCAAATAGGGTTTCCAACTAGTCAAATCATGCAAGTAACTCATGTAGGTTCTTTGACAAATCAAATCATATGCGAACAACCCATATTGGAGCTCTAAAAAATAAAATCATATGCAAATAACCCAGGTTGGGTCTCCGACGAATCAAATCATATGAAAATAACCCATGTTGAGTCTCCGAAGCGATAAAGACCAACTTCATAGATGTCTCTGAATGTCATAAAGGCCAACCTCATAGAGGTCTCCAAATGCCATAAAGGTCAACCTCATAAAAGTCTTCGAATGCCATAAAGGCCAACCTTATAAGGGTCTCTAAATGCCATAAAGGCGCTTGTCATATGGGCCAACCCCATAAGCTCTGAATATGCTGTAAAGGCGCTTGTCATATAAGCTAACCCCATAAGGGTCTTCAAATGTCATATGCATCACTTGCCATATAGGCCAACCCCAGACCAATAATAACCTATAAAAATCCCCTAAGACATCAAGGGTTGGTCTGCTAAAATTCTCCCAAACAAGGGTTTGTCACCCCATAATTCCCCTCAGACTAAGGTAGTCCTTTAAAATTTTTCAGGACAAAGATTCCAAAACAAATCCACATGTTCAAAATGATATGTCAAATTAATTTTTATGTAAAGTAATATAACTACTACATAAGTATGCTATACAAAAGATATCTGTATGTCCAATCTCATAAGGACTTCAAAACCAAAGATACCAATCTCATGTACAAAACTAAAACTAAGATGTAAATGAAGATGCTTGGTTCGAATCTATGGACATGTAGAAACCTATGGTTCCATACCAAATGTGATCAAAGATAACACAATGTAGCTCAAATGTTTCAAGACTCATGTTGAAATCCAATAATGATGCTCTTTTAAACACCGAATGTAAACATGGATGGAATCAACATACCTAGGCTACCAAATTCACCAATGGACACAAATCCTGAATGTAAACATAGAAATTCTATGATTCTAGCAAGGGAATCAATAGAATTAATACAAAATAATATGGATTAACAAGGAGCAAAGGAAATTTATCGAAATGAGCATTGAGCTTATGTAAGGAGTCCATAGGCATGCTATAAGACTTGTGTAAATCATAAAGAACTAATCATGAGACCGTGTATCAAATGGGAAGAGAACATAACTGTGGAAAATCAAGAAAACAATCAATGGTTCACCACATAGAATCTTTATTTCCATCTAAAATCACAATGTTTCAAAAACAATACTTCCCATAATAGAGTGGAGATTACCAAACTTGCCAAAACAAGATACCAATATCATGAAACTAGAATCTAAACATTAATTTCATAGAGAACAACTACAAACCTTCACAACATCGAATGAAAATCACATTTCTAGGAACTTAAGAGTAGAAGAGAATGCATATCATGTATATCTACTTAGTATTTCAAAGATTCATAGAGAATAAATGAGGAATCCTTTAAATTAAGCTCAACATCATAGAGCAACTAGAATTTTAAGAAAAAAAAGTATATATAATGCATATCTACTTACCAACTTGCTCCTAATCCTTTGCTCCAAGTGAGTCTTCAATTAAGACTTACTTTCCTCTTATAAACCTTTGTTCCTTTGAGATAAACCATAGATTCACATTCAAAACCCATAAATCAACATGAATATATGATTAGAAACTATAAATAAATCAAGAACTATGCTAGATCTGAGATTTTAAAGCTTACCAAGCTCTTGGACAAGAAGATCCCCCTCCCTTCTCCCAATTTTCCCCAACTCTCTTTTCCCTTCTAAAATTCATTCTCTTATGTCATACGAACCTTAAATGAGGTAAAAATAGGGTTTATGATCGTTATATGTGGGTCCCATGTGAAAATATGACTAATCACGGGATGACATGAATCCTAAGAAACATTTTTCTTCTATGGTGATAGGTCACCACTTTTGGTGACCAATCATGGTGTTAGTGATCAATCACAATGGTGATCGATCACTACCATGGTGCACGGACCTCAAGTTGTTATTTTTGGGAGTTTTTGTTGATCGTGAGCAATCACCACTTTTGGTGATCGATCATGGTCTTGATGATCAGTCACCAGGGCCAGTTTCTAAATTTTTTGTCTTTTCATCCTTTGTGCTTCTTGGGCCCCACCTAACCATGTCAAATGTATTCTAGTTCTTCTAAGCCATGTATAGGCCATTAGAGCATTGAGGTTAGTCCTCCTGCTCTGAAATACCAAGGGTTTCACAAGTTAACCCATATGTCGGGTCCGAGTCTTTAAACTTGCCTAACTTAGGTACAAGGTGTTACATAAAATCTAGTTTGGGTAAAACCCTTATCTACATATTTACACTCTCTGACAGAGATAAATGAAACCTCGCTATTTTTTTAAAGCCCAAGAAGTTACAGGTTCACTTTTGTAGAAAATTTGGTAGCATAATGTTAATGATTTCCTCAAACACAGTTCACTCAAGAGATTAGGGTGGATTCTCACAAAGAGAATACTTAATCTCAAGAGAATGATACTCAAATGAATCAGGTGATCTCTCTTGATAGAGAGTGCAGATTCAAGAGAGCCTTAGTTTCAAGAACTCATGGAGGTACTCTTCTTAATGAAGAGTCGAGTTCAAGAACCATACAGAGAGAGAGAGAGATATGAAGATGATGTTCACAACACTGAACGAGTCCTCCTTCTTCTTCATTAGAGATTGTCTATGGAAAACTCATGAGCAGCAGCTCCTCTCTCTTCTTCTTCCTCTTCTTTTCCTTTGAGAAAACTCTAACTTATAAAAAAAAAACCATTTTGAAGCTCTCAAGTTCATCCTTTTGTATGAGGATTGAGAGATGTGCAACAACCCAACTAAGGGAAAAAGGAGACATGCGGAAACCCTAATTTACTCTCACACGTCTCTCTTTATTTAGAGGGTAAGGAGATGGGTTAGTCACCACTCGCCTCACAGCTCATGCTGATGCTCTATTTCTGTTTCTACAAACAAGGCAGTCCCATGCCGTTATTTTAAAATAGTTGAACAATTCCCTATTTATTTTAAAACAAGTATTATGGTCTTTTAAGAAAGGTCACTACACATAATTAAAGGTGGCATCAACCTTAAACCTTTACATAGTGTAAATAGGATGTTATTTTGTAGAGATATAATGGATTATACCTTAAACTAATATTATTGACAAACAACTTGTCACATGCGCAACTCTTATAGCAGGGTTTTATTTATTCACACAAATTAACATTTTAAGGTCTATGTTATATCCCGATATATAGAGTGTTCTAGAGACAATCTGAATCTCATAAAAAGTGACCAACTTCCACACTTAGATAGATGAACTTTTATTAAGAGTATTTACTTGCCCCAACCCAATTCGGATAAACAGAACTCATTAAGAGAAGTCAATTCTCAACTGTCAACATCTACATTTAACACACACATGTTTAATAGGAAATATCTTTTGTAAGAACAATTCATAAGTCATATTCAAGAAATACATTTGTAGGAACACCATAGGAGGGACAAATTTATTAATTAACAATTATGCTTACAAGTGAATTATATTTGGTTTGTTTATCCATTGACCTAAGAGATAATCAAGTTGGTTTCCCATTAAACCTTGGACAACCAGGTTGGATATCTACCAAATATATCTTACAAGCTTATAAGTCTCATTCTTATCAATGTACTAGAGGTTTTTTTAACTTTAGTTGGACCATTTTAATTCTTAGGTTAGCCATCTAATTGGTCTTACATGTTTAGATTGGCTCACCTAGCTGTTCGTATACAAATAACCCCTTTAACATGCATGTTTTTCTAGCAATTAGCTCATGATTCTTATATTTCGGAATTCAAGCTGTTAGAATTACCTAAAATAATTGATATTTCTGTCATTCAGACATGCAACCTAGATATTTGTTGCTAATGTCCTTAAAGCTTATGGTCTTGGATTTTACATTTAAGTGTCCTTTAGATACATTGACTCAGATTTCTTTTTACGTGCTTCAAACTTCCAAAATCATATAGTTAACCACAATGGATTAATTTAATTAGATCCATATATATCTAGTCCAATCATAATTGAACACTTGCTAAATGAATAGAATCTAATCAAAGCAGATCCGCCTGAATCAATATTCACTTCAAGCAGACCGAATAGGGATCGAATATAAATATCTAGTTCGTTTGCAACCCTAGCAGAGAACAATGCACGGATTTTCATATTTATTATATAAGGAGTCTCCTTGAATGTAATAACTCTAGTACTTGATTTATTATTTACGATTTTCAATAATCTGGTGCAGTTTTTGGGTTTTGGAAACTACAACAAAGGTGTATGTCCTATTATTATTATTGTTATTGTTATTATTATTATTATAATAATAAGCAAGTGGGTCACTGGTTAGTAATTAATAGGTGAATACGGGTTTGGAACCTAGGTCTATGGTATGAACCTCCATAGGCTTTACAAACCTAACAAATTGGCATCTTCCCACACATATTAGACCAGTTGAGCTACAAGATTTTATAATAATATTAATAATAATAATAGTTATTATTATTATTATTGGAGAGGGAAAAAAATTTATTTATACAGGGAGGGGAAACTTAGATAGGACAATTTTTTTAATTTTTATGTCCCAATAATCTTTTATTTTTTAAATGCTTACGTAACTTTTTGCAGGGAGATGTTGTATTAAATTCAAAACTTGCCATAGTTCCTTCAAATTGCTCTATAGTTCAAGTTAAGTTTCAAAAGTCTATTATCGGTTGGAAAAAAGTTGGTCACCTCTACTAGCTTCAATTTTAGGAAGGCAAACAAAGATAAGCATCCCAAGGCCAGTAATGTTTGATTTTTTTTTTTCTGATATTATGAGGTATATTAACCAACTCTCTCAAAACCTTACTTCAGGTGGTGTTAGGAGAGGTATATTTAATATACTTATTATACTTCAACACTCCTCCTGGAGGGAAACATTCCTGGACAATGAAAGCAGTTTAAGAAGTAAATTAACCAAGTTTCCCAGAACAGAGGTATGAGTTAGTAGATTTTATCATATTTGAACATATGAGATATATCACGGCTTCAGCCAAATCAAACTCACCGCCACCTGTAGTCTAAAAAAAATTGACGGCATGATGTTAATAGTGAATAGGAAACAGGGGATCTCTCATGTGAAATAATTAAAACCCATATCTGCCAAATGGGCTGTCGCCAGATAGAGAGAGAGAGAGAGATGCAAATCGCGTGTTCGTTGAAGAAGAAAACTAATACCGGGGGTTGCAAGTTTGGGTCACCTATGAGGTTCCTGCAAATTATTTTATTTTTTCTCTTACCCCCTTTCTTTTTCTTTTCGGCATTTATCTTTCTATTTTCCCGCTTGGTCGGTGGATGCTGGATTAATTTTCCTATGGTTTCTTTATTTTTATTTTTATTTTTATTTTTATTCTTCAAAATTTATTGATTTCTCTTTTTGTGGTTTTTTGCCTTTTGGTGAACTCAAAGCTAAGAAAAGAAGGAAGGAAGGATTCCTTGATCCAATACGTCCTTCATTAATTCATAATTCCCTGCTCCTGACTCGTTTTTCGAGTTACTGAGTTATGGTGGAGAGTCATGACGTCTATAAATGCCGACAAGGGACACTTCTGCTCGGAGACGGAATGAATGGGAAACTATTGTATTTATATTCCGCCGAGTCACCCACTAAACTTTAGTATTCTATCCTACATCACTTCCCCGGTCCAGCCCACTCAGAGAGAGACACGCTCCTCCTCCAGCACTCCAGCTTGCTGGTGGTGTAAAATGTAAATGAAATGAAGTACACATAAAGGGAGTGCAGTTGTAGTGTTGAAGAAAGATGGAAGCGTGGCTGAATTTATTACACCGCCCCACATTGTTGATTATTGTCCTGCTTTTCACTCACCCGTTCATTCATTATCGCTTCAACCCTTCAACCACGGGATCGGTTTATGTGAACTCTTCCCTTAACAGACGCTCATCACTGCTCCTTGTCAGGCGGCGGACACATCAGCGTTTGTTGAAAAGTGATTTTCACTTTTTTTTGGAGGGACACATATTCACTTTTCGGTTCTGATGTGCCCACCGTCTAACAAGGAGCAGTGGTTAGCATTCATTAAGGTGAACATTTTTTATCCATTCACTTCAACGACGGGCTCTTGGGCCTAATCTTTTCCGCAGGCGCTTCTCCGTCCATTTCTAAGAATGCCCCTACTACATCTGTCATCAAATTGCAAAAAAATTATTTATCATACTACCCCTGCTCTTTTCTCCAGCCGTTATGTAATAATTAAAATTTAAATGAATCTATTAATCCCATAATCTTCTTAATTTTTACAGAGATAATACCATTATAT
>JAOXJP010126198.1:0-13721 GCA_025762735.1 Platanus orientalis | reverse complement strand
TGTGTCAACTAGGGGAATTGAATAGACCATCTTAAATAAAGCAATTAACCGTCTCTCCTAAAACCTTAAGGTGATAGGAGAGGGATGAGTTAATATATTTATTATATTTCAACAGTCATGATGAATTGTAGTATGGTTAAGTAAGAAAATATAGCACGGATTTTGTGCATTCCTTTAAAAAACTATTAAGGTCCTCCTTGCATCAAGGGTAAACACAGATTTACACTTTTTTTGGGGGGTGTGTCGACACAAATTTCATACTTGAAATAAACAGGAAAAGTTAGACAAATTACAAATACTGAAAGTATGAAACAATTCTTTTTTGTTACACTTTTTACATAAGAGTAAACATCTGTGAAATGTCTCTAATGTTATCCTAGAGGGGGGTAAATAGGATATCAAATTTATTCTACCATTTCTTACCAATGTTGGGATTGATTTTAATCTTCTTAAGTGAGTGTGTGCTTCAAAGTGTTACTCAAGCATTTAAACAAATATGTAGCAAGCAATAGAAAATATGAGCATAAGTAAAAGAGACAAGCAATCACACATTCAATCCATAACACAAGATTTATAGTGGTTCGGCACTAAGGCCTACGTCCACTCTTCTAAAACTCCCTATGAGTTTAGATATATTTCATTTTGATTGTCACATACAACCTATGTTAACATACAAAACCTAACTACTTGTTCACAAGCAAGTTACTCAACAACACTTGGTGTCTCCGACGAGTGTGTACTACTTCTGGTGTCTCCGGCGAAGGTTGTAAAGCTTCTGGTGTCTCTGATAGAAGCAAAGCAAAGGTTGATAGATGAATATACAAATGAATGCAAAATGAATAGAAAATATTACCACTAAGTTGGTTGATGTTGTTGTTGTTACCACATGTGAAAGTGCTCATTGTTGAGCTGGTTTGCCTTATACACCCACTTCTTTTTCAAGCTATGACACTAAAGCTTCACAAGCTAAGTCAACCACAAAGGAGTTTCCTCTAGGGATAACCTAAATCACACATCTCAAGAATATGTTAGTTAATATAAACTGAGAGGGAACCAAGAGAGATTTTCTTAATGAACTTTCAAGCTTGCAACTCAAGCAATGGAGTTGAGGCTTTCTTTAGCAAAGCAAATAACACTCTCTTGAATGCTTGAAGATTGCTTGTCCTAATAGAAAACATTTCCTTTTATAGAGGACAAAAAAGACTCACAATCCTTGGATTAGAATTTTTTCAAACGGGTAAGAAAAATTGGTCATTCATTTAAAATAGAGAAAAAGGCGGATTGTCAAAATCCAGATCCGTGACCGATCACAGGGTTTGTGATCAATCACGAGGCCATTTTCTCATATGCCTCGAAACATGGTTAGGAGGTGTCGAGTGGTGTGGACCCCACTTTAAGTCATAACCATGCCATGAACAATCATAGGCTTTGTGATTGATCATGAGGTTATTAGAACCCAGGTTGTGATCGGTCACAGAGAAGGGGCCTAGTCCTCGGGAGGTTAAAAGCTTTGAGTGTGATCGATCATGAGCATTGTGATTGGTCACACACAGTGAATTTTGTATGTACACCACTGTGTACATCTTAGGGAGTTCCATATCCACTTGGTATCAATTTGGGGCATTCAACCATTTAACAGTTTTTGTGTATTGGAGTGTCTTGTGAGAGAAGTGAATCTAAGGGGTTTGCATGTGTGCTCCTTTTATGCAGCTACTCTTTTTCACAAGGAATGTAGGTGTGTTGGAAGAGCTAACTTAGGTAAGTGGGCTGAATTGCTATTTAATTTTCCATCTAGGCCATTTGGAATCACTTGATTTGTCATTTGATATTATTCTTTGGGATACCTTTGTGCCGTCCTTAATCTTTTCTGTTTGTACCTTTTGTTGATTATATCTTGGCATTTAAAACTTTTCTGCTTGAACTTTTATTCAAGTTTATTATCAGAAAGTGGTGTCATTGATGTATTTGTGTTTCTTTTTTCTTCTCTTTTGTTTTCCCTATTACCTCATTGCTTTATCATGGACCTGATAAAAACTGGCTTGAGGGATCTCATAGGATTGGACCAATATTTGCTTGTCATGTTCTTTATAGGCTCCTAGCTGCTAGATGTATGTTACTAACCATTTGGCTGCAATCGACACCTTTAATGTCATATGAATTTATGAGCAACTGCTTTTCTGAACGAATGTTTGCATATCTATGCATTGTCTGTATATTATTTATATAAGGGTCTCTCTTTTTCTTCCCCCCTCCCTTTCTTTTTGATATTGGTAGTGCTAATTTTTTACAAGCTCTGTTGTTCTCTATGTATGTGCGTGGTGAACAACTCTCGATCATATATTCCGATCTGGATTGGGATTGGTTGACCCTTGAAACCATGTGTGTGTGTGTGTGTGATGCAGACACAAAACAACCCATACTAAAATTTGATGAGCTTATACGTGGGTTCGGTTTAATGTTTTTGTATAACTATAATTTTTAATTAAGCCCGCCTTTCAATCATTGGTCAGGTTGGGTTAATCTAGGTTAGTTTCTTGTTAGTCAATTTGTAGTTTTTATTTATTTTCAAAGACAATATGTTTTATTTATTTCTTTTCAAAGAGACTTCACTTTTGTATAGCACTTTGTGACGGAGATTATGTATTTTAGAACTTTATTTTTTAAGAAGTCTAGTTAGAGTGGGGTTTGGAAGTCAAATGTGTAAAGGCTATATATATCTATACACACTATGGGACTCAGAATTTTATTATTGATTATTGATGATTGAATCAAATTTCAGAGTTTACAACTCCTTTGTTCCCTGGTGTGACTTCAGAATTTTGAAGGTGTGATACTTTTAACTTTATGTGGGACTCCTAATTTCGATTATTGCCACTAACTAGTTTGACTCTAGTTGGTATCTTTTTTCCTTTCTTCTTCTATTGTGAATTTCTTTATTACAAAATGTACCATCAATTTTGTGTCTCTCAAACCTTTCAACCCTCGGCCCAATTTCATAAACTTTTACCCTTAAACCCTTGTTTTACTCATAAGTTGTATTCCCGCCAAAAGTAATCTTCTACCTTAACTTCACAAATAAACCCCAAACCTTAATGAAGAGATATTAGATTATTAACCCTTTGGTCTTACATCAGTTTGGTGTCAGAACTAAGTCTATGAGATGGTTTTAAATATTAGGACTAGATTTTTTTTCCCTTTCGGCAAGGCAATCAAGGTTCTTATTGGTAACAGGTACGAGGAGAATCAGATTTCTATAACTTCCATTGAGAATATCTTGCAATTTGTTGTAGATCTACTATTCTGTAAAAATTATAGAGAATGTTTTGTTGTTCAATTCAATCAAGGGGTTGTATTGAATGCAAAATTGTTCCATTGTAAGATTACAAGGTGGTGCTAGGCAAGCAATATTATAGATTGAATATACTGTAAATATTATAGAGGTGGTTTTGTTATTCAATTCAAACAAGGGGTTATATTGATTGTGTTGAATGCTAAATTGTTCTATTTGAAGATTATAAGGTGGTTCTAGTCAAGCAAGGGATCTATGAAAGGAAGGCTAATTATGATGAAGAGACACATATCTTGAAGATTTAATTTATGATGCGTGTAATTGATTTAGAGTAAAGACACAACAACTTACTCTAATAGTGCAATCAGTAAAGGAAGAGAATAAGCAAGAGAATGTTCATTTGAGAATTAAGCAACAGATCAATTGATGGAGGAAAAGAAGCTTTAAGTTAAATCAATTATAGAAATTTCAAACCATGACTATAAAGACCTCTTGTTAACTCTATAGGTTCAGAGGCTTGCTTTTGAGGAGCAAGAGCTTATCCAAATGTAGGCAAGAGAATCATTGAAGCTTGATTGCATGGTCATAGTTCTTTTGTTGTTCATGCAATGCTAGAACATACCAGACTTTACTACCTCTTGGTCCATTTTCTAGGAAAACATTTGCAAACTATATCCTCTCTTCACTCCTCATACCAGATTTGCACTTGGTGATGGCCGATCTATTAAATTTTGGAAGGATTTGTGGTTTGGAAAGAATACTTTGGAATCCTCATATCCCAAATTGTTTCTCATTTGCACTCAAAAGAAGGATGTAGTTGCCGATATCCTTTCAAATCCCCCCTCATTGCCTATTGTAGAACCTCCCATTCTCAAGAGATTTATATGATTGGGAAGCCAAAGTGGTTACATCTCTCCTTGACTCATTTCATGATGTATTCCTCTCTTAGAGAGCTGTGGACAAAAGGGTCTAGACCCTTGAGTCATCTAGCACTAAAGCAGGCCATTAGGTCACCCCAATAAAATTAGACCAATCCCAAACAAGAGAACCACTAAGCAACCCTTCATATCCCTTACACCTAGCCCAAAAAACAATCAAATCCTTGGACCTCCTATACACTATATAAGTCGGCTCTGAATGACTCCTAAAGGCTTGGTTGTTCCTTTTTCTCCAGATTTCCCAACAAACTGCAACAGGCACTACCTTCCATAACCTCCTTCTGAAGCAACTGAAAGCTTTCATATTCAATCCTTGAAGAAGATCCAACAAGTACCAAGGAGCAATGAAGGTTACCCCAAAGTCCTTGGCACAACTACACTAGATTTCCTAAGCAGAGGGATAGTGAAGTAAGAGATGAGTAATTGACTCCGTGTCCTTATGGCAAAGTAGGCAAATACTTGGCAAGAAAAAACCTTTCTTCTAAAGCATGTCCATAGTTGCAATCTTACCCAAGGTCGTTATCCATAAGAAAATTTGTACCTTCAGAGGGATTGCATTATACCACACTATACCCCAAGGCCCCGACATCTCCTTTGCATTCACTACATGGTCATTACAAGCCTTAACCGTAAACTAACCTCCCGAACCACTCTTCCATAACTGACAATCCTCCTCACCCATGCACACTCGTGCTCCCTACAACTAGTCCAATAACTAAACCACCCTCGGGGTCTCCCAATCAAATACATCACGCCTAAGGATAGGCTACCTAACTAACTCCCCACCATCATTCGACACATAAGATGCCACCACTACCTGTGGGTCTACTGCTATGGAAAAAATATCTGGGAAATCCAAAGCCAGAGGATGCTAACCACACCACACATCCAACAAGATTTTAGGACACCTCCCATTCCCTGCCTCGAACTCTAAGCCTTTCACAATCTCATTGAAATGATTCATTACGGCCTGCCAATGACTACACCTAAGAGCACCCTGAGGAACTGTTAAGTTTCAACCATCGTCTACGCCATACTTAGCCGCCACCACCTTCCTCCAAAGGCTCCCCACTTCTAGGTCTTACTTCCACAACCAGTTACATAACAATGCCCTATTTATAGGTTGAAGCTTCCTAATCCCTGCCCCTCCATACCTCTTCGGGGTATAGACCCTATCCCATGCCACCAAGTACATCCCCCTATCCTCCTCCCTCCCTCTCCAAAGGAACTCACGTTGTAACCTCTCCATTTTTTGGCACACTGAAACCGGCAACTCAAATAGGGACATGTAATAAATTGTAATGCTGGCCAAAGATGCTTTGATTAAAGTAAGTGTTCCCCCTTTTGAAAGGTACCTAGCCTTCCACCCATGCAAGCGTCTCATCCTGTCTAACACTGGGTTCCAAACCTCTTTCTGCTTATAAGATGACCCAAGAGGGAGCCCCAAATATGTGGATGGTAGGTAACCCTTCCGACACCCTAAGTCCACCAATTGATCAAGGTTTGACACCTCTCTTGCCACAAACAAAGAACTTTTAGCTAAGTTCAAACGAAGTCCTGAAACCACCTTAAAACATCTAAGCACACACCTAAGCAACCTAATCTGCCTTTGGGAATTGTCATAGAAAATAACAATATCATCAGCAAACTACAAGTGGGAGACCATCACTGCATCCTGTCCTCGGTCCATAGTAAGACCATTCAATCATACCCACCTCCGCCACTGTCCTAATCAAACCACCCAACACTCCAACTACGACAAAAAAAGAAGAGACAATGGATCTCCTTGACAAAGGTCTCGAGAGCATCCGAAATGGCCTTTGGGGACCTATTAATTAGGACAGAAAACGACACCAAGCTAAAACATTTTCCCATCCACTCCCACCAACAAATCGTGAACCTGTATCTCCACATCACATAAATCAAAAACTCCCAGTTAACACGGTCATAACCTTTTCCAAGTCCAACTTGCAGTGAACACCCGGCTTTTCCTCTCTCATCTTCGCATTTATACATTCATTCGCACATAACACCTCATCCACCATAGACCTACCTTGGAGAAAAGCTCAATGCTCCTTAGGCACAATCCCTGGCAACATCTCCTTAAAACACAACGCCAGACATTTGGATATGATTTTATAGGTGTTCTCCACTAAACTAATAGGTCTAAAATCCGAGAGGAAAAATGGTTCCTCCTTCATTGGGATTAAGGCAATATACGAGGTGTCACTCCCTTTTTCCACGAAGCTCCTCTCAAAGAAGTCTTTCACCACCAACATCAGGTCCCCCTAATCACCTCCCAACATGTCGGCCCAGGGGCTTTGTGCCCATCCAAACTCTAAATCACATTCTTCACTTCCTCCTCATCAAAAGGTTTTTCAAGCCAAGCAGCCTACCCTTCCTCCAACTGGGGTAAAACCAACCCATCCACCTTTGGCCTAATGGGCCTATTTTCCGTGTGTAGGTTTTAATCTTCCACATGCCTTTTGATTTCCTCCTCTTCCTCCACCCTAATACCCTCCACCTGGAGAAAGTCAATACTCATAATAGCCTGATGAGCATTAGCCATGTTATGAAAGAGCTTTGTGTTGTTATCACCTTTTTTAAGCCATTGGACCCATGATTTCTGACGCTACATCACTTCTCCCATCTCTAGTATCCTATCAAATTCCAATCTCAGCTCCTTCCTGGTCCTTCTCTCTTCATCCTCTAGGCCTACCGATTTTTCCTTGAGGTCCCACTTTTGAATGTCCTCAAAACAAACCACTTTCCTCCTCTTAATATCCCCAAACACCTCGCTATTCCAGGTTTTAAGTCTGTCCTGTATACCCCTTAGTTTCAGCCAAAATCTTTGACTAACGGGGCCCCAAACTTCTAACTCCTCCCACCAAACTCTTATCAACTCAACAAAGCTTGGGTGAAGGAGCCATATATTTTGGAACCTGAATGGACGAGGCCCTGCACCAACCACTGTTCCCCCTCCAATAAGGATAGGAATATGATCGGAACCAGGTCTTGCCAAAGCACACACCCTGACCGGAGAAAAATAATCTTCCCAATCACCTGACACAAAAAACCTGTCCAGCTTGCTCATTGATTGATTCTCTAAGAAATTTGACCATGTCAACCTGGCTCCCGAGATAGGTAGGCTGATTAACCTGTTCCAATCCCAAAATCGCCTAACTCCTTTATACCCAAAGTCCATCTTCGACCCTGTTCCTTTCCTCTAAATAAAGAATCTCATTAAACCCCCCTAATACACTAAGGCAGATCCCATCTAGATCTGACCCAATCAATCTCCAAAATAAAAGCCCCCCGAATTGTCACCACCTGACTTACCATACACACCCGTGACCATCCATCTCTGATTTTCTCCTGAAGTAGCATCCACCAGGGATGCTGAGTACAAATATGCCCAAGCCTCAATGTAATCCACCTCCCCTTTATCCTAAATCAGCAAAATCCCCCCAGCCCCCACCGATCGAGTAGCAACCCATCCTGAATTGCAAAAATGGCACACACTACTTAACATCTCCCTACCCATTCGATAACATGGTCTCTTGCAGAATAATAATTGAAGGATTGTTCTACGCACTAACTCTCTCACTAGACGCCTTCTATCTTTGTCACCTAAACTGCTTACATTTCATGTGAAAATATTACACTTCATGATCGACTTACACATTGGCCCCTCATTCTCTTACTAGACCCCTCCCTAGGTAAGGTTTTTCAATTCCCTAGGCACATGTCGTCTATTATCAACCCCACTTGAGTTCCCAACCTGGTTGATGACCTCCCTTTTCTCCAGTTAACAATTCCTAAGCCATCGACTCTAACCCTTCGAATGAAAGCCCCAGAACAACACTAACCTCTTTGATCTTCTGCATAACCCATTATGAAACCAGAGTAATGGGTGGTTCATCCATCCCTAGCTCACACCGCTCCATTAGAGCCAATTGTCTGCCTTTGCCCAGTTTCACTGACTCCTCAATTGACCTCTAAAATTCCTCCTCGAGCAAAACATTCTTCTAAGACCACGTCCCATACCCTTCCTCTTGGCTAGTTGAACCCTCACTCCATTGCCCAGATTCCCACAGTACCAATCCTTGTTCCAGCCGATGAACAATTTCCACTGCAGATGACATAGACTGGCTGCCTGGTATAGAAATGTCCTTGTCAGATACCTCTTTAGCCCCCTTAATTGATGTTGTCTTGATTCTCCCCACCTCCCCCCAGTTAGATGGGGCTCTGCCTAGGATGCCCCTACTGTCCCAGCAACCCCATGATTGTTCCCCAGGCCCTAAAGCCTTATAATGCATCCCTCTCTCCCCCCTCAAGATTGTGGGCATCAAAGGGCCTGTCTCCCATCCATGCAAAATCTCAAAACTCCCATTAGCACCCCCGAATTGGGCCCCTTCCGCCTACACAAGGGCCAACCTTAAGTTGACTGAACCTCCTCCTTTACCCTGCAAGCTGCCCGAAGGTTATCTGTGCTTGGCCAACTACCTCCGGCCTGTGAATTGACTGAAGCCCCTTCCAATGCAGCCATCCTCACCGCCCTTTCCCCTTCCTGACCTCCACAAACAAGGACGGGTGGGACTCTGATAACCGAATCCCTGTTCACCATATTTAGCCGCACGCCCTTGCCAGTCCACAATAGATGGTCTAACTGCTGCAGACATGTACATATGTTAGTGGAGGCATCCGTAAACTGGAGATCACCCTCACCAACCCCCACCACTTGCTACCTTACACAACTACCCTCCCCACAAGCACCATCTCCCCCTACCGCCCTCCCCTACATAAGAAGCGTCGCCTCCCCACTCCTGTATTCACTCGCAACCCCTCTGTCTCCATTTAGTTCAAGTTAGGGACCTTACTAAAAGCCTCTCCATCTCTGGCTGAGTGAAGAAAAAGCCTTGCCGAGTTTCATAATTGGTCGTAACCCCTTCCGCCTCCTTGGAGATTTTTTAAGACCCTCCCAATTTTTAAAATCCTCCAGAGGCCCCTCAATCAACTGATTAATTAAGTGTCCTCTCGGTTATCTAAATTACTGCTAGATCCCTTTGCCCCTTGGCCGTTGTGCAACACCCCCTCCTGATTTTCGAATTTGCCCCCGTCTCCTTCATCACGATGAAAAGACTCCAATACCCAAGTTTTTATCGGTATTTCCTTAATTGCCCCCATAAAAGATGAAACCAACCCTTTATCCTTCCCTTTGCCCTTTCCTCCACATCACCATACCTTGTCGTGGCATGCGCACTACTCTGTTTCTTCTTTGACTCTACTGGCTAAGCAGGGACGTGTGTTTCGCTAGTAGTAACGGTCGACTGAGTCGCATGTGTCGTCGTACAAGACCAAACACCACCCTCCTTACCCTGTTTTTGAAATTTGAAAGGTTCATCGAAAAGCTTCTGAACTCCCACCAGCGATGTACTCTCCTCCAACTTCAATGGCTCTAGGCTGAATTTCTTGCCACTGGAAAATAAGGAGATCACGCGAAGTATCCTCTCCAATGGAACTCCCTCGTACACTAATTCTCACTGCCATGCAAGAGATCAGGCGACTTGTGTCGTCATCAACACACACAAATCCTCCGCATAAACCCCCAATCGCTCTAAAGAAACCCTTGGACCATAAATGAAGAGGAAGACCCAGACCTTAATCCACTTATTATTTTCAACAATGGCTTTGGCTAAAGTATTGTTCTCAAGTGTCCATCTCTTGAATTCTAGTCTATCTCCCCTTCTGCTCCCTTGAAGATATCAAAGGTTAACCAGCATCGTTGCCTCCTTCTTTGACGCCATGAACACAACTATTATCTCCTAGACTACTCCATTTGGGTATCGTCTTCAGGTGTAAGGTTTCCCTTATACTTGCACAGTCTTCTTCCCACCTTGGTAAGGTGCTCTATCTGGTGTAAACCACCGCACTCTACCAGAATCCGAAGGAAACTTGCGGTTCATACACCGTTTTTATCCCTAACATCCCATCCTCCTTAACAATCTCCCCTGCAATCTTGGGATTCTCCATCGATTGAACATCTTACCCCTGTTTTACCTCCCTTGACAACACCCTGGATTTCACCCCTTGCTGTGATAAAATCAGAGAATCTGGACACACAGCCACCATCTCCCTCTACGATCCATTCAACTCAAGGATTCCTTAACGGACATTCTTTCATCCTGTCTCATGAGGCCCTTACGAAATTGCAATGAGTTTCTCCTTCCTTGACTCTTCAATCACAGACACATGCACATACCATTCCCTTACATTTTCCCTTTTTCTGAATAACAGCACCTTCGGTCCTTCCTTTCTAGTCCTTATGAGTCGCTTCTTGTGGGGGTAACGCTAGAGCCTCCGCTAGGCAGTCATCCACCCAGAATGCATTTCTCTCCAGTAGCTGGATTCGAGATTGAAAACCTGCTCCCCTTTCGATAATTCTGGTCAGCCTCTCCTTCCCAACCCAATCAATTTCTACATCAAACGTTTTTGCTTCAACCACTATGATCTTCTTCATCTTCTCGTAAAGGGTCCTGAAAGGATAATTCCCAACTTCTGTTGGGGGTAACGCTAAAGCCTCCACTAGGTAGTCAACTACCCAAAATGCATTTCTCTCTAGTAGTAGGATTCGAGATTGAGAACTTGCTCCCCTTTCGATAATCCTGGTCACCCTCTCCTTCCCAGCCCAATCAATTTCCACGTCAAATGTTTTTGCTTCAACTGCTATGATCTTCTTCTTCTTCTCGTAGGGGGTCTTGAAAGGATAATTCCTAGTTTCTGTTGAGGGTAATGCTAGAGCCTCTAGGAGGTAGTCAACCACCCATAATGCATTTCTCTCCAGTAGCTGGATTCAAGACTGAAAACTTATTCCCCTTTCGATAATACTGGTCACCCTCTCCTTCCCAGCCCAATCCATCTCCACATCAAATGTTTTTGCTTTAACCACTATGATCTTCTTCTTCAACTTCTCGTAAGAGGTCCTAAAAGGATAATTCCCAGTTTTAGTTACCTTCAACTCCCTGGTCATCCCTATACTTGATAGAAAACTGCCCCCTTTTATTAGTGTCCCGGCCCATTGGTGACCCAATTAATATATTATCCTTTCCCACCTTATTGATTGCTCTTTGTTATGAGTGTTCAACATTGTTATTGTTTGACTAATTCCCTAAATCAAATTTGAGGGTCGAATTGTGCGTGTTTGATCCTAGAAAAAAAAAAGAAAGAAGAAAGAACTAGCTCCAACAGCCTAATGACCAATTATATATATATATATATAAAAGCTCGGCTCATTGACAGCCCTAGCCATTGCCTAGGGAAGGGAAATGGATCGTGGCAATTGACACAGTTTGTACACAAGATTAGGGAAATGTCAATCTTGTTGGGCATTTCTCTTGTTCACGTTCCACGGGAACAAAATGTCTTAAGCCTATAAGTTTGCCAATTGGTGGGTTGGACTATCTTCCATATTTAGTGGTAGTGTCATCCATTGTAGTTGTTTGTACTTGCATTTATCTTTGTTGTTTATCAGTAGACATGTAATTCTCTTTTTTATATTTTAATAAAATTCATTGTTAATTATATATTAAAAAAAGGTTATAGAAGTTTATTTGTATCTGTGCTCTATCATGCACAGCACCATCGTGACTGGCCTTCGTTCTCTTTAATGTTTGAAAATAGTCGTCATTGTTTCATTTAAGCAACAAAGCCCTTTTTTTTTTATTGCATTTTGGTACTCCCTATATTGTCTTTGGGTTGCTTCTTTTCTAGCTGAGTGGTCATGTTTATTCACGTGATTACTCATTGCGAGGAGCATATATCAAAAAATGCCAGTATTAAACCGCATGATGTACTTTCCCTTGCATTGTGTTACCTGTCCCCTGGTAAATGTTTATATTTTATTTAAATACCATTAGAGCAAATGACAGCAGATACTATGTCTGTTTGTGGATCGTTTCCATTATATTACGTATTTCTTGCTAGATGATCATATTTGTAAGCAATCTTGTAGCAAATATTCACCAGTGCAAGCTATGCCTCAGAAGGGTCTCTCATAATAAATTGTGTTTTTAAATAGTTTTTTGCTGTTCATTTTTTATTTTATTTTAATACATAAACGTTAGTGCTTAATCTATTAGTTGGTGAAGACAGGTTTTGAACCCAGGCCTGTGGTATGACGCCCTCAGACTTTATCAACTTAGCAAGCTGGTTATGGACATGGTTAATTTGCAGAACGTCCATTATTGTAGTTACCATCTTTTTTGTTACTGAAAGTCTTTCCTTTAGATGATGCGAGGCTTGAAAGAAACAGCTAAGCTAATCTTGTAACTTCAGTTAAGATGTGAAGGAGAATGTAATTATTGTTGGTTTTCAAAGACTGATGGGAAAATTTCTTTTGTCTCAGACCGAATAGAATAGACGGGATTTAGCTTGTGTTTCTGCATGCATGTTTATACGTCAAGCGCAGATCTTTTGATAAGATACAAATTGTTTGTGGTTGTAGGCATCACAAAAGCTAAACCATTTCCCAAGAACACTGGGTTTTGCAGGTTATTGTCTGCGAGTTTGCAACATGGAATCATTCTTATTGTCCCAATAAGTACTATTTTTATGCCGCGGCGTCCCCTCTGCAAGGTTGATTTGATTGTTTTATGCATGGTTGGTTGTCACTTCTGCTTGTTATAAATATAATTTGCATATATATGCAGCTAACTGGTTTCCTAAGGGTTTAGTCATGGATCACCTTTAGTGTCAGGTTGGCAAAATTTATCATGTAATCCTTGCTTTTTGATTGGTATACATGTTGAACCTTCCCATTGACAGCTTTGCTAGTTTTTTAATTTTAATTTACCAAACTGTATTCTGAGTGTAAAACCTGGTAAAACAAAGGAACTGACTGGTTTTATCTAGTGTCATAGTTAGTATCAGATGGTCAGTGATTGGATTTGCCTCTGATTTGAATATGAACTTCTCTTTTGATTTTGTTTTGAAGGTTTAATCTTCTCTAATTTATAATGCTGCTTTGGTCATGTACATTATTTTCTTGAAAAAGGGTTTTTATGACTTTTAGATTGATTTACCGTTTACCTCCCGTGATTGTATATAATTAATGGTGAGGTTTTTTATTTTGTTCATTAGGTTTTTGCATTCCTATACGTTGGCAAACTGAACTGGAATCTTTACTTTCCAGATTTGAGAATGAGATGATTTTGTTTGGAATGTCGTCTTCAGTTTTAGACGCCCTCAGAAGTAAAAACACAATTCTTCTGCATGTGGAAGTTCTTGTCAGTGGCAAATTTTTGGCCGGCCAATGGCTGTCTAAATTTTTGTTTGCTGGAATACTTTTGAAAATTGTGGATAAAAAGCTTGTAGATCGTGTTTGATGCTAGTGTGGAAGATTAATGTGGTCAACATGTTGGGATTTGCCTTTTGCTTTAAAACTGATCTAGGTTGCCTATACTGCTTTGGTTTGCTCCTCTCAATTGTGGAGACAG
>JAOXJP010126187.1:0-13722 GCA_025762735.1 Platanus orientalis | reverse complement strand
GGGGAAGATATGGGGGATCATAATTCAGCGGTTTCTAAGAAGCCGAGAAGTGAGCTTAAAAAACTGGAGAGTACAATTAATTATGAGCTCAGATCAGGTAGGTCTAGTGAAAGGAGTTTAAGATATGGCAAAGGAATTTCGAAGTGTATTTGATGGATTTAAAAATTCTTTCTTGGAATGTGAGAGGGATGGGGAATAGAGATAAGAGAGCGGTAATCAAGCAAAGCATTTCTAGTACTTTTCCAGATATTCTGTGCTTGCAGGAATCTAAAATTCAGTCAATGAGTGATGGTATGGTGAAGGAGGTGTGGGGTTTAAGGCTTTTTAAGTGGTTGGTGCTTCCATCGTGGCCCGTGGGGGGCATCTAGGGGTATTCTTGTGGTCTGAGACGTGGATAGTATTGAGGTCTTGGATCATGAAATTTGGGCTTTTTCCATTGCAATTAGATGTCGTCTAAAAATGTCTTTGGTAGAGTGGGTGTTTGTGGCAGTGAATGGTCCTGTTCTTGGGGTTGAAGTTGATTCTTTTCCAAGGGAGCTAGATGATATCAATGCTCGATGGGATCTCCCGTGGTGCATTAGTGGGGATTTCAATTTGGTTAGGCTCCCGGGTGAGAGGAATGGTGGTAGAAGATGGGATTCTAGTATGAGAAAGTTTGGTATTTTTATTGATAGATGGCATCTTTTGGATGGGCCTCTCAAGGGGACAAAGTCTAGTTTCCATGAGCAGGCTCAACCGCTTTCTCTTTTGTGGTAAATGGGAGGATGTTTTCCTGGATCAGTCGCAAGTCGCCCTTCCTAGAGTGACTTCGGATCATCACCCTATCATGTTGGAGCAAAAACCTTATCTGCAAGGCCCTTTCCCCTTCAAGTTTGAGGAAAGGTGGTTCCTTGAGGAGGATTTTATGGAGGTGGTAGAGTATGAGTGGAATAATGGGGTGTATCCGGTAACCCTAGTAGGATCTTTTCCCTTAAATTAAAAGCTTTGAAATTCAAGTTGAAAGCTTGGAAGAAAAATTCGGGAGATTCTCTTAAGGCTCAATTAGAAGATATTTGGAGGAAAATTAAAGATTTTGATTTGATGGAAGAGGAGAGTGTTGTCTTCTCAGGAAAGGGGTGACTGGGAGAGAGTGAAAAGGGAATTTCTTCCCCTATCCATTAAAGATGAAACTTTTTAGAGGCAGCGTGCAAGAATCTCTTAGTTGAAGGAAGGTGATAAGAATACAAAATTCTTCCATAAGGTGGCCTCCCACCATAGAAATTCTAATGGTATGTTTGAATTATCTATTAATGGGAGTTGGTCTCAAGATCAAGGACAAATTAGGAGAGAAGTGGAAGATTTCTATCAAAAACTATATCAGGAAGATCGAGTTGATAGGCCGAGACTGGATGGGATGAATTTTGAGCGTTATCTCTGATACTGAGAGGAGGATGCTCGAGAAACATTTTTCGGAAGATGAGGTTTGGAAAGTCCTTTCTTCTATGAAAGGTGATAAAGCGCTGGGTTTGGATGGCTTCTCAATCTCCTTTCAAAAATGTTGGCATATTGTAAAGTCTGATTTAATGAAAGTTTTTTTGGGATTCTATTTTTCGGAAAAATTTTATGAGCATTTGAATAACACCTTCATTACTCTGATTCCCAAGAAGCATGATGCCAAGGAGTTAAAGGATTATCAGCCGATCAGTTTGTTGAGTAGTGTATATAAGATCATATCCAAAACCTTGACCTCTACTTTGAAGCTTGTGATGAATGGTATTATTACTCAACCCCAAAGTGTGTTCGTTGAGGGTACACAAATCCTAGATAGTGTGTTAATTGCAAATGAGTGTATTAAAGATAGAAGGTTGTCTGGTAGAAGTGGGGTCATTTGTAAATTGGATTTGGAAAAAACTTATGATCATGTTAATTGGGATTTCTTGGACTATATTCTTAAGAGGATGGGTTTTGGGCCTAAATGGAGGAGTTTGATGTTTTTCTGTATTAGATCAGTTAACATTTCGATGCTTGTAAATGGTTGGCCTACGGGGTTTTTCAGGACCTCTAGAGGATTGTGGCAGGAGGATCCTCTCTCTCCCTTGTTATTTATCATGGTATCTGAAGTTTTGAGTAAAATGATCAAGAAGGCTGAAGGGGTTCTTATCTCAGGCTTCTTGCTAGGTGATGGGGGTTGTAGGATATCTCATTTGCAATTTGCGGATGACACTATGATTTTTTGTGACGTAGATGAGTTTCAAATTGGTTATTTGAGATGTATCCTTTGTGGCTTTGAGGCTATGTCGGGATTAAATATCAATTTGGGAAAAAGTGAGATTTTTAGTGTCGGGGCAGTGCCGAATATTGATTGTTTGACTTGGATTTTGGGTTGTAAAAAAGGTTATCTTCCAACATCCTATCTGGGTTTTCCCTTGGGTGCAAAGTTTAAATTCAAAAATAGTGTGGAATCCAGTTGTTGAAAGAATAACGTGGAAGCTTCTTTCAAAAGGTGGCCGTTTGATTTTGCTTACGGCTACCTTGGCATCCATTCCGAACTATTATCTTTCCCTTTTTACAATCCCGGAGTTGGTGGCTGATAGCATGGAAGTCCTTTTTCGGAAGTTCCTTTGGAACGACGAAGAGGATTTCCATTGGTATCATCTGGTGGATTGGAAATCCATTTGTAAGCCCAGGTGTGATGAGGGTCTAGGGATGAGATCAATTAGAGACCATAATAAGGGTTTACTTGTCAAATGGTTGTGGAGATTTGGGATTAAAAAGGATAGTCTTTGGCGTCGGGTGATGACAGTCAGGTTTGGTTTGGCTTCTGATTGGGAGTCGATGAGAGTTCGGTGTAGGCATGGTTGTCGCCTTTAGAAGTCCATCATGAAGTTGAGGGAGTCTTTTTGGAATCTAGTTCGGTATAAGGTGGGTTCTGGTAGTGATGTTAGTTTTTGGCAAGATAGATGGGTTGGTGAGATTCCTTTAATTATTGCTTTCAGATCTCTCTCTGTTAGCGGTCGATCCAAGGGTTTCTGTGGCTGATTCTTTTGACACCGGGGGGAATGTTTGGATGCCTAGGTTCCGTAGAGATCTGAATGATTGGAAATGGATGAGATGCTTAGGTTGTTGTGTCTTTTAGAAGGGGTCCGTCCTAATCCGAATATAGCGGATGGTTAGAATGGCATCTTTCTAAGCATGTAGATTTACATCTAAGTCTTTCTATCTTGAGGTGACTGGGCACTCTAATAGGTCATTTCCTGTCAGAGACATTTAGATCCCGAGTATTCAAACAAAAAATCCGTTCTACATTTGGACTGTTGTCTTGGATAAAATTCTCACTCTCAATCATCTCCAAAGTAGAGGTTGGAATTTGGCTAACAGGTGTGTGTTGTGTTTGCGGGAAGAGGAATCGGTGGATCACCTTTTTGTTCATTGTGCCTTGGCCCACCAGGTTTGGGGTTCTTTCCTATCTTTTCTTAACATTTCTTGATGTTTTCCCTCCCATTTTTGTGAATTGATTTCGGGTTGATAGATTCAGGGTCTAGTTGATTTGTCTGCTACCATTTGGTCTTTCCTGCCGAGGGCCATCTGCTAGGGTCTTTGGAAGGAAAGAAATTCTAGAATCTTTGATAGCATCTCAAGATCTTCGGTGGATATCTCCCTTTTTATTTATCTTTCCTTGTTCGATTGGATTTCCATTAGAGAGGAGTTTGATGAGAAGGAGTGGTATTCCGTGTGGAGTGAGGAGTTGTGGCGTCTGGTTTCTTGGTTGGGTGTTTTTGCTTCTTTTTGTTCTTGGCCTTTTATCTTCTTGATGAGGGCCCCCTTTGTTTTTCTTGATTGTTTCTCTTTTTCTGGTTTTGAATAAATTTCGCCCGTTTATCTCTCAAAAAAAACGTTTACAAATACTCTAATTACATTTCAACTCCAACTTCAATTCCAATTCACATATAACAACTAAAGACTCCTAATTCAATCCAACAACTAAAGGATAATGTTTGGATAATCCTAACAATAAAATCTGTAAAACAGAAAATAAAACTCTTAAACAACTTTAAACAATTTACACAACCAGAATTTTCTTGCCACCATACTCCTCAGTCGTGAGGCACATGTGGGGCCCACATGATGGCCCATGTCCTCATCAAACCCCCCTTGTTAAAAAAAACTCGACCTCGAGTTTTAAAGTGAGGTAAAATAGCCATCACAAACAAACTGGAACTGTATTACCACGCCATCTTTCAAAGGCTTGAGAGAAGGTAAACTTCATAATAGTCTCGAACCCTTGGACTGAAGTAGCTAGCAGATGGGGCTGAACTTCTTCCTTGAATTGTACTTGCTCCTCATCAACAAGTTGTTTATGGACTTGGACAGCAATGGCACAAGTATCCTTGATTTGGAGGGCCTCTTCAAATTCTTCCTTGAATTGTACTTGTTCCTCATCAACAAGTTGCTCATGAGCTTGGGCAACTATATCAAAAGTATCTTCAATCTTCAATACCTCATCAAGTGGCTCATCAATAGGCTGTACATCCTCAACATCATCATTGAAATCTTCTTGTGCACTTGTACTCTTTATTAGGCTTGTCCTCTTCATTAGGTTCCTGATCTTCAACAAAACTTGATTTTGAAAGTAGTTCAATCTTGTTCTCCACCTCATTTCATTGATAGGTCAAATTCATGCTCTATCCTTTCTTGCTTGGAATCCACCTTCTTTCTCTACTTGTCATGTTGGAATTTGTCAAAAAAGGCTTCAATCTTTGTCAAACTCTCATGTATAGCATTAAGTGCACCATAGAGTTCACTCTCTCTTTGCTTCTTTTGTTCATACTCGAGTTCCTGAATCGTAGTAATGAGAAGACTTTGTTTATTCCTAAGAATAGAGAGCTCCATGAAATCATATGTATGTCTATGTTTTTTATCTCATTCAATGTCATCTATATAAAACCGTATATCACATAATTCAGTCCTAAGAGACTCCACAGATTGATCCTTAAGTTGCTTGATGTATGCTTCCAAAGGAGGGGGTTTCCAAGGACCCATAGTCTTCAGCTAACTAAGAAGTAGCTACATGGCCTAAGCTTTAATACAAAAAATGATGCAGGACTAGTGATACGGACATCATGACCGAGATGATGATTGGGCCATGTGCACAACTACTTTAGTCACTCTTTTATTTTCATTATGTTATTTGTGTCTCACATAAAAGGGGGGGTGATGAGGACATCAAATCCAGGCAAGATTTTCAAGTTTATCAGAGACGACGTAGGAGGGTTGCCCCCATGTTATGGCTTCACTAGGATTTTTATTTTATGTATTGTTCCCTAGCACATTATTTGAGGGTAATTTTGTCTTAGTAGCATATTTAGTGGTATTTTGGTTATTATCTTTAGTATAGAGTTCTTTTAGGCATGATATTGTGCTAGGGAGAGTTTTTGTGTTTTCCTTATTTTAGGTTGTAATAAGTTTGGCCGTAGGGGCTATAAAAACACCCCACACGACCAACATTGGTTTTTATGATGAATAATATTAAACTTTGCTCCCACACATTTTGGCTTATGATGTTCTTCTTCTTCTTTTTCTTTGGTTACAAGTGAAGTGCAGTAAAACCTTGGAATGGGTGCAGGATCAATCCTAATTTAACGGTGGTAGTGTAGGCTACTCCCTCTCCCCTTGGGTCAAAGGTCTTCTTCCCTTTTTTTCTTGATTTTTCATTTTGATAAAATCCCCTTTCTAATTTTCCAGGGCCTAAGTTGAAGAAACCCTGGGGAATTGACTTCCTACCGGAGAAAGATTGATAGTAAGGTATTCTCATTACCCTAGAAAAAGCAAGGAATGAAGCTCAAATTAAAGAGGCCTATCAAGAATTGACAAGGTATTATTTTTGCAAAGGCAGGGTGTTCCAAGCATGCTTCCAAGTTGAATTACCCCATGATTTTTTGGTCCATTCTCTAAAATTCTTGAGCTAGACTTTTGGTACCTCTCCCATATGTTAGAAGCTATTATACGACCCACAAACAAAAGTCTTTCTTCAGAAGTTTTTTTTCTTC
Source organism: Platanus orientalis (assembly GCA_025762735.1). Lineage (NCBI taxonomy): Eukaryota > Viridiplantae > Streptophyta > Magnoliopsida > Proteales > Platanaceae > Platanus > Platanus orientalis. Next base: position 7,696 of record JAOXJP010126187.1, on the reverse strand, counting down.
ACCAGATTTTTGCAAGAGGTATCCATTCCCAGACGTGAAGACACACTACAGGGTAACCATACGAGAACAACTATTGCTTCCTAACTACAAGTCTGATCACAAGGATCTTTGGTGGGGCCCAATAAGACCCTTGGACGATCCTAGATGTGGTGAGCCCCACCTGTGTGAAATATTCCTTCTTAGGTGCAGCAAAGGCGTGAAATCTCTCTGTTTTTGGGTTTCACGAAAACTAACACCAGCTCCTAATTAATAGATGTCTGGCTATGAGTTTTTTAGGGATTATTACTATCCCCAGGACAATCCAAGAGCACCATACCAACTTCTAAAAGTTGTCTTATCAACGAGAATCGAGCCCTTGTAATTTTCAGCAGGCGTCAAGGTATAAACAGGGGCACATGGATTTCGGCCACTCCAAATCATGTTGGGGATCAATTTTGAGCATGGAATTAGCATCTCCTATATCTTAGAGAGGTTATACAAGTTTGCTACAGCCTATGAGAGGTATTTCTCTGAACCTACAATGCTAGTTTTCGAATCCCATGAGTAGGTAGTGCTGGTGGTTCTGATGAGTTGGTTTATGGACTGAGAAAACACTGCAAACACACAAAAATCCCTGAGAAAATCTGAAGCTAATTCATCCTTAATCAGTCTAACCCATGTGTAATGAGTCCCTAATAAATTACCATTATCTCTTTGATGTTTCCTTGAAGTCTTGCATGTTTTCTTTGGATTCTCTTCCCTTTATACCATTCCGATTTTTCTGGGCAGCAACCAAACTTGGGAATAATCTACTAATTCAATTGTGTTCATGCATATAGCTCGGCCTTATTTTGTTTAATACTTTGTAGGCCTTTAATCCCTATCATGTTTATTGAATTAAACTAAATCTTGATCTAAATTCATGTGTGGATGTGCAAGTAAGAATCTTGTTTATGCTCTATCGTTACTTTTATTAATTTTATGCCCGACTTCTTTATGCACACACCCACTAGTCCATATGCATGCTGCATCAATGTGATTGCCAAACTTGAACCTAATTTGGTAGCACAATCGAAAGCTCTTTCACAAGTGATTACAATCACAAATTAAACTCCATTCTCAAAATGATAATTTATTGGCAAGTAACACATGATAAATAATTGCAAATAAAGCTTTTCAGGAATGCCATCAGATCTTTTGGTAAACAAGCTGCCAAGACCGGACGGGAGAATATACCCCAAGGTAGACAATAGACATGTCATTTTAATAGCAATTGCATATGGGTTTTCTATAGAGAAATGCATAAGTGTTGGCTACAACATTTACTAAATACTAATGTAAGTGTATTTGTGATTATAATGTTGCAGGGGAATGGTGGATGTTGTATGGGACCGATGGGCCTCAATTGAGAACGATTGTAGTGAAAATTTTATCTTATACCACATCTTCCTCTGTCTTCGGAGTCCAAACTCAGATGGAGGTTATGATAAAGGTGACAATGGGAGTGATGATGAGAGGGATGATGATGGTGGTGGGGTTGGGGGATATATTAATGAGAATGGCAGGGAGAAGACTCAAAGACCTCTTAGCCCATTCACAGTAGAGAGGAGTTTTAATCACACAACCCAGGATATAGATCATGATGAAATATCAAGAGGAGAATAAGAGTAGTTCTTCACCAAGGTTCAAAATGTCGGCATCGGTGGAAATTTCGATTGGGCCAAAACAAGACATATCGGAAATGTCGGAAAGAAATATTGTAAAAATCATGAAAACAAAACTCTAATCAAACTACAGAAACACAATGAAACATATAGATTCATTAGGCATAATAGTTTATTTTAATACACTTGTATTATAATATTCTTAATAAATACACATGCATTTTTTAGAATATTGGTACATAATTGTTGATAAACATATTATAATCTAACTGGATAAACATAAAGGAGCAAGTTGATTTTCTTCCTTTTCTTCTTAACTCTCCTTTTTTTCCTCCTCTTATTTTCTTTGGAATTTATCGTTTTTCACATGATTTTTTAGCATAACACAATGTCAACATTTGGCAATAATACATTGCGAAAGGGGAATATTCGCTCGACACATCAATATTGTACATTACGTCGATTAAAAATTGAAGTTTTACAATGTATTAATGTTTCATGTCGGTGTAGATAATATGTCGTGTTGGTCCCAATAGACAAGGACATATGTCGAGCAACATATAAGACACTCCGAGACATTTAATACAATGTTCTTCACATCACAGTGCTGAAGAGTTTAGTAGGGTCATTTGATGACATGAGCATTAGTGGTGGTAGTGTCGGTGCAAGTGCGACTCGACAAGGTACTATATCTTATGACCACCCGTTTGGAAACATTCCTCCTCAATAGTCTCGTCATGGTGGTTCTACTTCTAGCACACACACAAGGAGTCAATAGTCTTGGGCTGATTTCTTTGGCCTTAGCCAAAGCTATGACTCATATCATCCTCAGCAGTCCAAAGTGGGATCCTGAACCTCATCATCCTCATCATCACATGAGCAAGGCCAAGCCGGCCGACATGCTTATAATGTCCTCAACCTCAGCCTCAGCCTCAACCATATCCTTATCCTCCCCTTCAGTGTCAAGTTTATTTGGTGGCAAGGTTTCCACAATATGGAATTTTGCTAAATGGAGAGGATTAGGTATTCGAGAGATACATTGGTGAGTAACAATCGTGGTATCGCACTATGACATGGAAGCAAAACTACTACTTAGAAGATTAGTTTCATCAACAAATGCATCATCAACACCATGACAGGAATAGGGACGGAAGTAATGATTTTGAGCCACCCAGGAATTATATGTGGCATTGAATCTTTTGATGTGGAATCGAGGCTTGGAATGGGACTTAAGAGTTGAGACTTTGACTTCATATTACTTCTCCTCTTGTACTTTTGTAAGTTTGTTTGTAGTTGTACAACGACCATTAGCCCAAATGTGTGCTTTTATATATGAAATCATTGTTGGGTTATGAATTTGTGTCACAAATGCTTATTTATCATTTTTCAATGCATTTATAACTTTAGTGTTTTTACCGATCTCCAACAAGTAAACTTCCAAATGTGTGCAATAGCATGTCTCAAGGGTGTCAGTTTCCAACTATTGATACACAAGTTGTTAATGGTGTTTAATGGTGTCTAGGTATATAATGATGCTTATTATAACATTTCCAAAAGTTTCCTTTTAAAATTCCAAGATTTCCATAATGTTTTCATATTTTTCATTAACAACAACATATGTCATGAGGCTATCAGTTTTCACAACCATCATAAATGGTTGTTTTGTATATGTAATGGTTCCTAAACATGTATTATTATTTATTCTATTATATCCTGAAATTTCATCAAAAAAATCCAATGTTTCCCTAAAGGTTCCATCATTTTCCTAATACATATCCACAGAAACCTCCATACGTTTCCGTTTCCGAGGGGACCGAAACCAAAACTTTAAACCTTGGTTGGATTCATCCAACAATGTAAATTTAAAGTTGGGGTCCCACCAAAAGGAAGCACATCGAAAGAAATTTAGATTAAAGAGACGATCCATGAATTAGGTATGGGATGAAGGTAAAAAACAGAAAAATCAATAATTCCAAGCATTAAAAAAAATACTATAGCTCAACAGTTTCCTAGCCAACACCAATTTAGCAAGCTCACTCAAAATGATATTCTGGATAATCAAAACCAACTATAGCAACATTATTTCACTTACAAAAGTGTTGTAGCATATATTTTTCACATAACCAATAATAGACCTAGATAAGACCAGATTCTGATGGAGATAAATGTATGGTATCCAAACCATATCCAATTATTTTTCAGGTCTAAAACATTTGACTTGGACCTTTGGGTAATGGGCTACCCATTGACACTCTGGCTTTGCAATATTTTGAATTGGGTTCTTGAGAACATGTACTAGGCTTGAACCTAGACTGTTAAGAACCAGACTGAGCCTGGGTATAAGGACCCTCATTAAGTGTTCTCTATAGAAGAGGGTCCAAAACATAAACAGCATTTAAAATTATCCAAGTATTGAAGATGAATTGAAAACCAAGGAAGTAGAAGCCTCTAAAGAAGAAGAAGAAGAAGAAGAGCATATGCTGGAAAATAAGCAAGGATGGGGGCTTCTCTGTTCAGTCCTACGCTTCTCCCTTGGAAGCGCAGGGGGGTAGATCATTCCCTGCAAAAATCATATTGGCACCCCATCATTCCTTCCAAAATATGCTTCTTCTTATGGTTAGCCTGTCAGAACAGAATCCCAACCTGGACATCCTTATTGAGCATAGAATGGTGACTCCAAATAGATGTGCCATGTGTGGTTCATCAGGTGAATCAGCATGTCATCTTCTTATTCATTGCAGTGTTACTTCCTTTCTCTGGCATGCTATGTCCAATCGGTTTGGCCTAAGATGGGTTTTCCATCATTCGGTAGAAGAGGTTTGTACCCCTTGGGATTGCAGGGGGATAAGCTATTTGAGCCCCAAGGGGAAGATCGTGTGGCAAGTTATTCCCTTTGTTATTTGTTGGTGCCTATGGCTCAAGCAGAACAACAGGATCTTTGAGGACATCAGCTTGGAGCCCTACAAGATTTTGGATAAAGTATTAGCTTGGTTGCATGGGTGGACCTCAGTGCTGGCCTCCTTTAGTGGTGTTAAGTTCCAGGATTGGATGTTTAATTGGGATTCTTAGTATTTAGTTTGTAGAAGGTCTCGCAAGTTCAGGGTAGAGGCTGCCTATGGGCTCCTCTTGTGCTTGTAGTTTGCCTTCTTTTTTCAATGCATTTCCTTACTTATAAAAAAAGAGCAGTCTAATCTCTTCTGAATAAGACCAAAACTTGAGAGTTAAGAAATCTCTGAAGACAAAGCCAAAGTATTGAAGATTTGAAAACGTCCAAGAAGGGCCAGAAAACCAGACTTAGAACCATTCAGAGTGCCAAAAACTCTACTACTATGAATTTCTTAATCTGAGACATTGCTAATCTAAGAAGAACTAATACAAGTGCCAAATTTTGAACTGGTTCAAAGGGAAGCTAGTCTTTACTCCAGTTTTAGGTATCCAAGCAAACAGCTTCACTTGGTTCACTATGAATTTTGTCAGTTCTATCTTGAAGACGAATTGGGTTTCTTACTTAAAGTTTCGGTCATTTTCACCTTGAGTTTGTTGAACTCAAAAGAGAGCTTGATGAGGACATCAGTCCATGAGAGGGGGCCTGGTGGATTTATCGCTGCAGGAGGAGATCCAGACCAGGACTTTGGCCCCACAACACATGGAGCCATGTTTATTTGATTTTATATGTTTTAGATTAATTGTGGGGATTATCACTAACATTATCTCTTTTATTTTGGAACATTATCATCTAATTTAGAAGTTAGAGTGTTATTAGGATTAGGATTTAAAATATTACAGGGAGTTTTCTTTAACTTTCAAAGTTGTAGTAGGATATGGACATAGCTGGTCGTGGGTTATAAAAGAACCCAACCAGCAACATTGTTTTCACTTTTTGATTAATAGATTTTGGTTCGCTTTACTCCCACAAGTAGCTGCAGATTTTTCTTCAAGCTTTTGCCTAGAAGCTAGACTTGGATAGGGTCTTTCCAAGTTGTGGGCTAGGGTCCACGGGTATCCATTTCTTCTCCCTTTCTCACTAATTCTTTCTTCTTTTCCCTAATCTCCTTGCTGCCAAACCAGCAGAACTTCCCTTTTTTTTTCTCTGCACCTTTTTATGCAAGAAGCCACCCATCCTTTAGTCCCTACCCTGCGGGCATCCTTGTTCCATTCTTGATTTTATATCAAGAAACTACAATCTTCTGGGTTTTTGGCTTGCGGCAGCCCTAGGACAGTGTGGAATTGCTGTGTGCTTGACCAGATTGGTGGAGTTTCTTCAAAAAAAAGCCTGCAGCTGATTGGGAGAGCAGTCCTTGATTGATTAGGATTCTATGTTTGTTTCAGATCTTGTAGGAGAACTATTGATTTGAATGATTAGTATTTGAGGCAGATCAACAGATGTGATTATTCCTTTTTTTACTAATTCTTAAAAATCAGATTCTGTTAAGATTATTGAGGATCTGTTCAGTTGATAACAGTCCCCAGATTTGTCAGTAAATATGTGACTGTTAGAATTTGGTATTTGAAGATTGAGCTGGTAACTTTCTGCCCTGATTGCTTGAATAGATTCCTTCGTATTACAGCCTCTATTACCTCTGTTTTGAGTCCCTATTAGCAGCCTCAAACCTGACCTGATTACTCCACTCAAGTCCCCATTTTAACCCGTCTTGACCACCAGTTTTCAACCTGGTCAGGCAATCAACTCCTATAAAACCATCCTCCTATTCCCACAAAAACCTGCTGTGTCTGATCCTAGATCTAAACTCAACCAATCCACCCTTATGCCTAAAATTCCTAGTTGTTCGATTCCAACCTTTTCCCAAACAGCCTGTGATTTAAACCCTCTAAACCCCATAACCCTGAACAGACTGCCCTGTGGTTTTCCCTAAGACAAAACCTGATTCTAACCTGTTCCAGCTTCCATCTTCAACCCTAGTTTGACCATCAATTAACTTTAAAACCTGCCCTAAATGAACCTTCCCAAGAGCCTCTTCGCTCCCACACTTATCAAGCCCTTTGTTTGGTCTGTATTGCATTGAATTGATTGTTGTTAATTTTTCTTTGCATATTAGTTGATAAGTTTCATTGCGTTATTTGGTCCTAATCTCGGTAGGAAGAGTTTAATTACTTGAACCCTTACTTGAGACTCAAGTGTGTTTGATTTTGAGAATAGGAATCTAGTTTGTTTCTTCTTAACGCTTTACGTAATCGCCTAAATCTCTAATTGTTCATGAATGCAGCTACATACAGCATCAGAGATATTTTACTCTGATTTTGAACTACTTGAAAAAGCATTATATAATTTCTTAAGACCTAATAGACATTCACAACAAGAGGAGCACATTGTCTCTACCAGATTGTGCAATTCCACGAAGTGAGGGTAGAGTCAGAGCTCCGTTGAATCCTGGGAATAGTGCTGCTGAATCCCTTCCACCTTTTTGGATGCTTTAACTGTGTTCAAAAAGCCCCAGATTAGTCTAGACATGGCTCATAGAAGTGGGTTCAAAAAGATGAACACACCCAAAGAAGAAGAGGAAAAGGAAGAGGAAGAGGAAGAAGAAGAAAGAAAAAAGAAAAGAGGCGGAAGAATACCGTATGCGCCGGCGACGGAGCGATTCGCTTCCTTCTCCCGCTCTGTGTCTCAAATCTCCTTTGTCGGGAGCTTGCCCTATGGGCTTCGTTTTTTTAAATAAATAAAATAACTTATATTTTTTATTTGGGAGCAGCTAAACGCACCCCAAAAAATCCCACCACACCCCCCAAATTTTTTGATTTTTTTCCTTTTATACCCCTACCCCTACCGGGTTGGGCATGGGCCGGGCCGGCCCCAGCCCGGCCCTCAAATTGGCCCAAAAAAGCCCTGCCCGAGTTAGGCCCGGTAAGAGCCCGAAGCCCGCACTTTTATTGAGGGCTGGGCTTGGGCTTACCTGGTCCTAGCCCGACCCGACCCGAGGCCCAAACTTTTAGATATATTATATATATGTATTATAAATAATATACTAATTATTTTTAAATTATCAATAGTATATAGCTTAGTTGATAAAAATTGTTTTTTACAATAAGTATTG
>JAOXJP010126176.1:0-13722 GCA_025762735.1 Platanus orientalis | reverse complement strand
CTTTACAACTTGGTATTAGAGCTCCTAGGTTCCAGTGGGATAAATTTCATAAAAAGGAAAGGTAAGTGTTGACACGCAAAAATTTGTATAATTACAAAATTACCCCAATCACGAAGGATGAATATGCCCTCACGAAAGATGATTAAAATCAAGGATTCGTGAAGGGAAGTCAGCTCGTGAAGATGAATAATGGCTCACATTGGAAGGTTGTTTGCGATTGATCATACTTCACATGAAATAATGACATCGTGAAGAACTCTCTTTGCGATAGATGAACAATGCTTCGTAAATGTAGGTACATCATGAAAAACAATGTTAGAATCACAAGATTGCTATTTAAGGCTGCACAAATCCTGAAGAATCATGAAGATAGTGGTTTTAGTTTCTAAAAATACCCAGAAACAAAATATAAAGAGTCCTACTCACATAGGATTCATCAATCTGTACAGATCTTGAAATATGTCCGAGTCGTATTCTAAATAAGAAACCTACTTCAATTAGAAGTCTATCACATATGTAAAATCCCACATATCAAAGGATTGGATAGAGATGAAGTTGGATTTTCATACAGTTTAGAAGTTGCACAAGCATACAAAGTCTCTTTAACACCAATTAAAAATTGTCACATCAACATGTCTCCTATACAGACATGAAGTGCAAACTAAAAATAAGACACCAAACATGCAACAAAGTCCTAGAAGGAAACAAATTGTTAATATCTATATAAACCCTATATTCCATACATTCTATAAGCTTTCAAATATACAAGTTGTAACTCTCGTGTTTTGGCATATTCAAATGTCCAGAACTCCCCATCCTTTTCACTCTCTTGCTTACGGTTTGATCATCTTCTTCCTCAAGCTACTTTAAGTTCATGTAAATCATCTCCAACTGCAAGCATGTCCATATTAACTCTGTAAAGCTTAATGGAGAAAACATACGCTCACAGATTCGAAACTGCTATCAAGGCTAGGTAAGATTAGAAGAATTGTAAGGAGAATAGAAGAGAAGAGAAAAAAAAAATCATACATTTTTGTATATTCTATGTTACATTCAATAAAGCTTCAAAGTATATTTTATGCATTCTTATTTTACGAGTCATGCATCGAGTTAGGAAATTAGAGGTTGGCTTGCTAAAAGTTGTAATTAACAAGTCTCTTTGGAGATTTGGAGTGATCTTTCCCCACATAAAATGATAAACCAATAATTTAAAGGTTGGGTAATTTGATACACTTTGAGTTTTAAACTTCTTTTTTGAAAAAGACGAAATTTGGTGTTGCAGTGAAAATCGAAAAGTTTAATGGTTCAAACTTTGGATTCTGGAAGATGTAAATCGAAAATACTCTATTAAAAGAATCTTTATCTTCTTTCAAGAGGAAGATCTAAGAAGCCTAAGAAGATAAGAAATGACGAGTGGGAGCTTCTCGATAAGAAAGTCCTATGCATAATTAGATTATCTCTTGATTCATTTGTGGCATTCAATTTTTTTAAGGAGAAAACGACAACATAACTGATGACCGTTTTGTTAAAGATGTACGAGAAACTCTTTTCATCGAATAAAGTTTTTTTGATGAAAAAACTATTCAACATGAAGATAGCTAATGGTGGTAGTGTGACTGAGCATCTAAACAAGTTCAACATAGTCACGAGTCAATTAGAATCTGTTGGGATTAATTTTAAAGATGAAATCAAGGCTTTATTGATTTTGTCTAGATTACCAAATAGTTGGGATAGTCTGGTGATTGTTGTGAATAGCTTCTTTGGTTTTGGTACGTTAAAATATGATGATGTTGTAGGTGCTCTCCTAAGTGAATATGTGTAGGAAGACTTCAAGAGTTACATAGACATTAAGGAATGCTTTTAGTGTGGAAAAAAAAAGAAGCAAAATGCCTAAGAGAGGAAATAAAAATCATGGGAGTTCTAAATTGAGGAAGAGTATATCAAAGCCTCCTTAGGGAAAAAAGAGATGATTGCTGGAATTGTTATAAAAAAGTCATCTCATAAGAGATTGTAAATTTGCGAAGAAGCCTGTTGAGAACAACGATCAGAGAAGTAAATATTTGGTAAACATCTCGGATGATAATGATTTTGATGCTTTGATTTGGTCTCTTTCTTTACAGAATGATTCATGGGCTATAGATTCTGGTGTTTCGCTCCATGCTACATGCCATATTTATAGATTTTCCTATGGCATCAATGAGTTTGGCTACAAATTTTAGGATTCAGAAAATCAGAAAGTCATTAGGAACAATGATGGCATATTTAATGAAGATGTTATGTATAAAGAGAGGTTAGAGAAAAAAAGAAAATTCAAAAAATCCTAATGATAGTAGATATGTAGAATTTGATGAAATATCACATAGGGATGCATTAAAACCCATTGATGAAAATATTCAGGTAAAAACTCAAACTTCTACTCAAGTTTTTTTTCTTCCTTAGAATCTCCCTCCCTCATTAAGAAGATCAATTAGATCTAACCAAAGAAAGACCCCAACTTGGTATTTATAATATTTAAATTATTTATTTATTGACTAACAATGGTGAACTAGTGTGTTATGAAGAAGTTATGCAGGTTGAAACCACAAATAAGTGGGAGCTTGTCATGGATAATAAGATCGACTATTTATCATCAAATCAAACATGTGATTTGGTTAAGCTATCCAAAGACAAGAAAGTTCTACATAATAAATGGGTTTATAGGTTAAAAGAAGAACATGATGGGTCCAAATGATACAAGACCAAATTGATTGTGAAGGAATTTCGATAAAAGGTAGGTGTCAATTACTCAGAGTTATTCTCTCTTGTTATGAAACTATCTACTATTAGATTAGTTTTGAGTATTGTGGTAGTAGAGGACTTGCATCTAGAATAGCCAGATGTAAAGACAACATTTTTTATGGTGATTTGAATGAGGAAATTAATATACAACAACCATATGGGTATATGGTTTTGGCTAAGGAGAATATGGTGTGTAAGCTCAAAAAGAGCTTGTATGGGTTGAAATAGACACCTAGACCCGACTTGTATATAAGATTTAGGGTTGTTAATTGGACTGGGCTAGCCTAAAACCCGACTTGTCTAGCTTAAAAAATGGGCGGGTTGGGAAAGCTAAACTTGGGGCTGGGCTGAGTTTGGACCCAAGCTTTAGGCCCGAGGTGATTTTTAGGCTCGGCATGGTTACATATTATTTTAGTCCTAAACCCGGCCCGGCCCAGCTTGAACTAAGATTCCTAAATATGCTAAATATTGATCATTGGATTAAAGGTTAATCCAATGATGTAGATTAATGTCTCTACCCTATTAACCCTAACCCTAATATCAAACCTAAACATATCAACCACCTCCTCCCCACTTGTAACCGCCGCCGACGGTAGCCACACATCGCATCTATTATTGCCATGTGCTTCAAGTTACGTGGATTCAAATGACACATTGACGGAAGTTCTTGCCAAGACAAGGATGTGTACTAGTGCTCGATTTCAGACTTTGGTCATTAAAGTTGCTTCTTGCCATGTGTCCATCCCAACAACTACTTGCGCATGCATCTTGTTAATGAGCTCATCAACTGCACTCATAGATCAGAAACTGAATGATATTTTTTATTAGTAGACAAGATCTAATGAGGGAGTTGAAGAAGATGAAGAGGTGAATGTGGTCGATGAAGCTGAGGAAGGAGACAAAGAGATTTGGGAAAGTCCAAATAGTCTTGGATCAAAATCGTGTACTGATTCACCAGGTTAACGATAATGGCCAGTCCAAGACTCCTTGATTTAAGAAATTAATGAGAATTTCTAAGGTGATCTCGCTCTATTCCAATCTCGCGACAAATTTCTTGAATATTTTTCATCACGGTTGTGGTATAGTCACCAAGAACGACAACAACAACTTCCAAAATGCCAAGGGGAAAAGTGTGGAGGCTCGACTTTATCATTAGTAAGCTTAAAAAAGCAATTCGAAGGGGATCTCTACAACTTGAGTTTTGAATCTCTGTAGATGACAATGTTTTCTTCTACTAGGTTCGGAAAGTATAAACCTAACACCTTTTTCAAGCTGTTTTCATTGAAATTAAGTTAAAATATCATCGATGGCATAGCTGAAGAAGGTTCACTCCATCAAGATTCGTCGGTGGTGTAGTCGACAACGTTTGAGTTTTGTGTTCCACTGTCCTTGCTAATTATTTTGGGCTAGCCCAAATTCAGCCCGAAACCCGATTAATTAAATTGGGCCGAGTTTGGGTAAGGTGTTTTGGGCTAAGTTCGGGCTCAGGCTCAAGTATTATACATTGGGCTGAGTTCGGGTTAACCTTAGCTCGGCCCGATTGACAACCCTAATCAAATTTGATATTTTTATGTCTAGTAATGACTATAAAAAATGTCATGCTGATCATTGTTGTCATTTCAAGAAGTTTAATGATTCATACATTATTCTCCTCTTATATGTCGGCGATATGCTTGTTGTAGGTTCAAGCATTGATGAAATAATAATGTTGAAATAAAAACTTTGTGAAAAGTTTCCTATAAAAGATTTGGGTATAGCAAAACAAATCCTTAGTATGCAAATTATCATAAATATGGTGAATGGGTAGTTGAGGTTATCCCAAGCACTGTGCATTGAAAAAGTACTAATAAAATTCAACATGGGTGGTGCTAAACCGATTAAAACCCCTCTAACAGGTCACTTCAAAGTTTATAGAAAGTAGGGTGCAACAATAGATGAAGAGAGGTAGTACATATCAATGATACAATATGCATCTACAGTTGATAGTTTTATGTATGTCATGGTTTGCAATAGACCAAACATTGTTCATGTAGTGGGAGTTGTGAGTAGGTTTATGAATAATTGCATACAATGTGTCACTACCTTGATTCAAGGAGAAACAAAAGAATTACAGGCTTGTACCCCAGAAGAGGTGGAAGCAATAACATTCTATCTGGGTCTCATCCTGGTAAGCATTATCAAGATTCTCTTGTCCATTTTGAAGGTGATAGCTCTATAATAGTGAATTTGTTGTTCAACAGATACGCTCAAATATGCTCAAGTATTCTAGAGGATTTGAAACATTATATTAGACTGTCATTAGGTAGTGCTTCAAAACCTCCAAGTGACCATTTTATATGTTCCTCGAGATTGCAATAAAACAACCCAAGCTATGGCTCCTATAGCATTTAGGAAACATATTTCTTTCCAATGGACTGGTACACTTTTCTCTTATCGATTATCTTCCATTCTTATAATGGACATTTGTAATAGTGAGGAAGTTCTAGTTGAATGAAATTGAGCTAATGCTTCTTACCAAGATAAAAAAAGGTGTCACTCCTACTCCAAACCTTGATCATAGTTTGATTGCAAATCCTTACAGAAAACTTGCTCTTTTTAGGTTGCAAAGTATGTTACCATTCATCTCTCTCACTCTCCAATGCACCCTTTCTTGGGTGGCTGTGGCATAGTTCTCCCAAGAGGAAGGCTAGTAGAGGTGGCAATGGTTTATACGACCTACGAACCCCGACACGAAATTTGTGGATCAGGGTTTACTATTATCATGTTTTGTGTCAAAGCGGGTCAACCCGCTTTGATACGATTAATAAATGGGTCATGTTCGGGTTGACCCATACAGTCGTGCATCCTTAACTTGATGACCCATCAACAAGAATTGCCACCCCTCGTCACATGACCTACAAACCTGACACGAAATTAGCGGGTTAGGGTTTATTGTAATCATATTTTGGGTCAAAGTGGGTTGATCTTGTTTTGACACAATTATTAAATGAGTTGTGTTTGGTTTGACTGATATAGTTGTATACCCTTAACTCGACACGACATGAACCTGACCCACCAACACGAATTGCCACTGCTAGAGGTTTGGGGCTGAATCAACCCTGTTGCAAAGCGGGATCCCGTACTTTATGTGTGGCAGTCACGTGGGCTTGAGTTCCCATACCAAGAATATAAAATAAATCTCTCTTTATCTCATGAAAATTTTAAGATAAATCATGATTAGACAACAAAGATTAAAATTAAAAAGAGATTTTCGATGTAGTATTTAAATTTTGTATTAAAAAAAGAGAAGTTATAATGTTATACTACTCCTAAAGGCAAAAAGAACTTTTTAGAGGTAGTCTTCTTTCTCCTGCTCTATAATTTAATTCATGATGACCCATTAAGCGGTTTTACTTTAAAATTTTGGTAGGTGAGGAAGAAACTGAACATTTAGGTAATCTGAACTGTAAAAATATCATTGGTAATACATATTTTTTTTTTCCAACTCTTATAAAATAAGAAAATGTTCTTCAACTTAGTCTATATCAAACAAAAGTATTACTAGGCCTAAATTTGGAAAAAAGTTGTTTGATTCTCCTTTGTTACTGCCTAATTTTCTTTACAAATTAGTATGTTTCGAGATTTCTGAGCAAGTTTTTATTTTTATTTTTTGTCAAATTTTATTAATCTTTGGTTTCCATTTTGCAGAGAACCTAAACTCAAGTTAAATAACTGTTGCATGTTGATGTTGATTTAAATTGGTTTTTATTCCTTCATATAAATCCCAAGCTTATGATTTTTCTTTAGTACGGTCATTTGGGTCTTCTGCTGCATCATAGACGGCCCCGCATTGAATGAGTGGCAGACATCAACCCACTAACTTGCAGAACAATGCACTTGATTTGGAAATTCTTTATTTCGATTTAGTTGAACAAACTTTCATGATTTCATTTGATCATGTCCTAAAATCCATCACTCATAAAAAGTGTTGAAAGCATTTAAGATATTCAAACTAGCTCACTTGAAAAAATAAAATTAAACATAAAAAGAATTAAGCAAAGTTTGAACCTCTAACAACAACAAAATAATAGTGGTAGAAATTGATTCAATAACCATATAGATCGTGGTAGAGGTTGACATGATTTGATGGGAGACCAATGTGTAATGTATGATCAGGGTTAAAAGTGTAAAATAAAAGGTGCACAAATAAAAGTAAGAATCCAAAAAGAAGCACCCAAATTAAAAAAACACATCATGTGTCAGTCTATGATGTGCATTACACATTGGCCATAGAAGATCCCTGATTTAATTTACTGAATAAGATTAACACCATATAGTATATGATGGGAGCTCCTACAATCTTACTGAATCAAGTCATTGAAAGGATCTAAAATGGTGGTGTGAAAGTGTCTAGAATTCAACCGAGACGTAATCCCAATGACAATCCAAAGAAAAACCCGATATAACCCATTTATGGGACCCATAATCTTGTCCTAATTGGAGTCCAATCCAACCTGTGTAGGATAAGGTTTGGGGGGTCTCTTGGGTTTCATGCAACCACACTTAGTGAAATTTTTTTATTACACTAATTTTGTCTATGGATGTAGGCTTCAAGCCGAGCCACTTAAATCATGTTGTTTTTGTGTGATTGTTATTTTTTTGTTGTATATGACTTCAAATCTAGTTTTGTGCATTACAAATGGTAGACAACTTCCAGAGAGAGAGAGAGAGAGAGAGAGAGAGAGAGAGAGAGAGAGAGAGAGAGAGAGAGATGATGACTATTGAAATCTAGAATTAGATTAAAATTGGATAAAAAATCCGCACTCAGTTTTTGCTGCAGATGATCTAGATTGAATATTAAATGAGAGAGAGAGAGATGTGACTGAAGCCAGGTTGACGTTTAAAAAAAATAAAGAAATAAGTAATCTAACATTTTACATTAGTGATGAGGTATGACTCACCAAGCACCACTATTACAATCAATCGCATTCAAAGAACAATAATTAAACTTTATTGAAACAGAAGTAAGTTGAACAAATAAAATTATGTTAGTAAAACCAATCCCAAATCGTAAAAGTACGACTTGGTTTTTGTGTGCACAGAATCCGTATATAATGCATATGCAGGCCCTAGCAGTGGGATCGGTTTATGAATGCTTTCCTTAACAAACGCTCATCACTGTTTCTTGTTAGGGGTGGACGCATCAGCATTGAAAAGTGCTTTTCATTTTTTTGGAAGCGCATATTCACTTTTCAGCACTGATGTGTCCACCGCCTGACAAGAAACAGTGGTTAGGATTCATTAAGGTGAGCATTTTTTATTCATTCACTATAACAGTGTTTGCATCAGCAGTGAAGAGTGATATTTTGGGACAAGTGTTTATTATTTTTCAGTGCTGATGCAAGTACTCCCAAATCCCTACACATTTTGTGTACATTGAAGCCAGTGGAGGTAAAAGTAGCTAAAACAATTGAAAGGGATAAAAAAAAGTTGGATAGAATAAAGTCTGGTATGGTCCACTCCTGCTCTGGATATCATGCACACAAAAGTGGTGCACAATCTGTCTGCATGGACCAGGGGTCCAACACATCAGTGCCTAAAAGTGATTTACACTTTTTGGGGGCATTGTTATCATTTTTCGGTGCTGATGTGTCAGACCCCTGATCCATGCACACAACTTGAGCACAGCATTTGTGTGCACGAAATCTGAGGCGGTCCACTCCCCTCCCTATGTCTACCTCTGCATCTCACAGCAAGGCTGGTAGTTGATATTTTTTGGGAAAAAAGAAGGCTGGTAGTTGATGGGTTGCCAGTAATGAACCCAGCCAGCAACACCTATGGCCGAGGGACTGAATCACACCTACGGCCGAGGGGCTGGTAGTTGTGCAACGAGTGTCTATTATTGCGTCACTCATATAAAAATCCCACTCAAATTTGGTTGGAGTGTCAATATTTTTGTATATATATCATATTTTGGAGAACATCGTACGTCGACTCCCACCCCTCCTCTGAAACCTCGTTTTCTTTCTCTATATATCAATTATTGAATTGGGTCATTTTGACGTGTCAGTGACATGACCATTTATGCAAATTAATTTGGACCAGGTTGAGACGTCAAGTTGACCACTCCTGGGTTAACCTATCCGACCAGCCCAATCCGGTTCAGATTTTGTAACATTGAAGTAAAGGAAATCTTGTCTATAACATCACTTCATCTAAACTTCCCAAAGAGTTAAGAGCATCCCTAATGCAAAACATACTTGAATGTCCCCAAACAATATTTTTTTTTATAACAATATTCAATCATAAATAATTTGTATACAGTACTATAATAATTATACAAGTACATAAATGCCATACATGTATACACATCTTTTATCTATTCTTTTTTACCACACTTAGGAGGACCATAACAATTCAAGGTAGGATTTCTTGAACCTCCTTCTTAGTTCAACGGTGTTTGAACTGATCTTACATGCTTCTTGGTGCTTGGTGAACTGCTTAAGCTGAAGCAGCAGCCCTACAGACTGGCAGGTCCTTCTCAACCCTAGGCGGGATCCGAAGTATTGGATTCTTCTCAAAGAAATTCACAGGCTTTAGATCGAAGCTCGACGATACGGTTGGCATGATCGGAAAATCCTCTTGACAAGGTATATGGTGAAACCCTAGTGTGTACCACAATACGATGTCTTTGTTCTCGATCGGACGGTTCCTGTGAATCGCAAAATTTGGTATCATTGATGAAAAATTAAGAAAATTAGTGATCATATATTTTACAATTAAGACCCGGTTCACAATTTGAACAGTAAACCAATCTGCCGGTTGGCCCACAAAGGCCCACCTGCCTTATATAATGTGTTCTTTTTTTTCCTAAGCTCATTATTTGTACCTCTCGGACCATACAGCCAATGTATCTTCCCCCTTGCTCTGATATGCCAGAAGCCCGCCGGCCCATTGCTCGCTCCGGTTGTATGGAGTCACCCAAATCTATAAATAAATAAAAATAAGGATTAAAAATTAATAAAATAATTATCTGAACTGAACCAGACTAGACATGAAAAGGAACCGGTCCGGTCAATCCAATTCAACCAGTTGAGGGTCTGAATGGCCTGGTCAGCTGGTCTTGTCACAATCGGTTGGATCATATAGTTTTGACTGGCATTTGTGCAAAATCAGTCCTCAAGCTAAACCAACCACGGACTTTGTCCCCTGTCATTCCGATTCAAACAGCTGGACCACTTTGAGAGCCAGCATCTTCTAGAAAACAGAATTGAGCCAAGCCGGCTTGCTTTGCGTTAGAATTGTCTTTACTCAGACGGTTGAATATGATCATACTAACCAATTGGTTTGATAATTGTGTTAAATATACTTAAGATGTCATCAGGTTGATTTAGGTCGAACCGGGTTAAAGCAGCTCAGCATCACTCTAATTACTATGATCTCAATTTAGAAAACAATACCTGATTATTAGTGAAGGCACTTCGTAATTGCGGAGGATCACGATGGTCTAGTAAGCTAGCTGCCGTGCCGCCGGGGACGACCTTGTACCCGGCCGGATTACCCACCTTCGATCGCTTAGATGGGTTAACCACGTGAAACTCCGATGGATCATAAAGCTTAAGCTTGATTTGAGCATCCTTCTCCGTCTTAGCAACATGTCTCTTAACCTTCAAGTAGCTCTTCCTAGGGGATTCTCCGGGCAAGGTCTCTTCTTTCACAAGATTCGCCTTAACGAAGGAGTTATCGGAACCATCGACGTCTAGGTCGACGTGGAATGTGACAAAGTGATCATGTACAACGCCGATGACATTCTCCGATACCAAGGTGCCGGACATGTCATCTTGTTCAGGCACTTGATCAAGATTTTGGTAAGGAGTCCCTTTCACCATCAACATCCCAGAAAGCCCAACCTGTTGGCCCATTTGTTACTGATGAATTACTTTGGCCCACAGAATTACTAGTAGAACCATAGAAGTAGGTAAGATGAGACGTATTAAGTAATTAATTAATTGGATTTACCTTAACACGAATGAGACCGTCTGTTTGAAATTCCCAGTCTATGATGTAGTCGTAGTTTCCGACAGATGCCGCCATTCGAATCACGAGTGTCATCTTGGGCCTTGCTTCTCGAATCTGGCCCAAAGATTCCTTTGTTTTATTTTAATCACAAAAATTAGTAACTTTCTTTGTATGATATATAAAAAAAGGTCTTTGGATTTAACATCTTTTTAGTATTTTAGTCCTTTCACTTGTGTATATTTTGTGTGTTTACCTCCATGCTGCTGACTGGGCTTTCGGAGTGCCTCCAACTGATATCCCCGGCATAACGTTCGAACACACAGACCATGTTGGATTGAATATACGGTGTCCCGTCGGAGGCCGCAAAGATTCCATCCATGTAGTATGAGTAACGTGGACAATCGTTAAGTGGGACTAATGACATGGCCGACAAGCCCATGCCATACTCGCCGGCGTCCATGTATGTCTTGAAGTACCAACCATCACTAGGGTCCATGTAAGGTACAAACAGCTCGGAAGAGAACCCTTTGTACATCACACTCCTGAGCTCCCCGGTTTCTGGATCCTGAACCATGGCTTGTGAGATTATGACACCAGCTCGTGGGTCGGGCTTCAAGTGGAACTCCCAGTTGGCCCACTTCACTATGTGCCCATTTTCTATACTGAAACTGGGCCCCTTGGGCTGCTCCATGGACATTGGGTTGAGAGGCTTCATCCCTTCCGGCTTGTACTGTGCTGAGTACCGATAATCAGTGTCTGTAGCCTTCGGAATTGGGATGTCCCGGCCTGTGTCGGAGATATGTATGACCTCCTTCGCGTCGATGTCGACCGTCACGGTGAGCCCTTCGATGGGCCTCATGTAGAAATTGGCCGTGCCTTTGCTGGAGAAGCACTGCACCTTGACGAGCCTCCTCCCTTCTTGCTTTGGCCCATACCATCCTCCGGCCAGTCCTATGCAGGCCAAATCGGATAATTCGACGCCCCGGCCGGCGATAATCCTTTTGAACTCTGCGTTAGCGAGCGGTGCTTTCGCCGCATCAGTGATGTCGTCGGAGGTTAGTAACGGGTACCCGGAATCCGGGTTTATTACATGACTAGTGACTTCATTGGACTCCAAGTCGATAGAGAGGACGTGAGACTGGCCATGCAGTAGGGCAATTACAGAGGCTTTCCTAGGAAGAAGGGGGTCTCTTTTCTTCCAACTCAAGACAAGTGACTTGTCTGGTTCGTGGAGGGAGACAGAGTGGACTGCGGGGAAGGAAGAGGTGAAGGGAGAGTAAGATGAGAGAATGGTTCGAACCTTGGTTATTTCTTGCAAGGTAAGAGGGTCAAGTGGGTGGTGAGGTTTCTCGGTTAAGTGGTCAATTGGTTTGGGCTTCTTCACTGTATGTAAGAAAAGCCCTGACTTGGCTTGAATTCGGTTCTTAGAGGTGCACCATGGCTTGTACAGAGAGCAGTCAGGGAGTTCACTTCTGTTTAGTGGGTGCCATGAACGGACAAAAAGAATGAGACCCAACAGGAGAAGAACAAAGAAACGAAAGGATGTTACTTCCATGACCTCTCTCTCTCTCTCTCTCTCTCTGAAATGAGGGATTGGGAGAGATGAGTGAGAGCCACTGATATGAATCCGGTTAAATAACATTGGAAACGCCGGTAGCGGGTATTTTAAATTAATTTTGTGGTTAATAAAAAGAAGCAACCTCTAAGGGGATTCAAAATTCTTATGTATGCATCACAGGGAAGGAGCTTCTTGTGGGACCAAACAGTATGCGACACTATTTTTTATTCATTTAATTATTTTTTGTCAAGACTTTCTGGTTAGGCATCAGAAAGCATCTGACCAACACCCAACCCGTTGGGAGATGCTTTCAAGAGCCATTTTACCCCTTCAAGTCTGTTGGTGTCCGTTTACCCAAAAAGAAAGAAAAAGTCTGTTGGTGTCCTGCTAGAGGCGTGGGTTCAAAACCCGTCTTCGCCTGCTAATAAATTAACTATAAGGTATCCCCAAAAAACAAAATGAAGAAGAGAAGGAACTACCATCACAATAGAGAAGAATAATCTAAGAAGAAGCACATACCCATAAAGAAGGGTATTCCTCTGCACGGTGAGCAGGGTCTACCCTCTCTTGGGGTGTGAGTCCGATGCACTTTTTGCACATAGCTCACACTGGCCTGATATCGTCTGCGACGCCCCCCTCTGTGTTGCATGAGGGCGGAGGCCGAGGGGGGGAATCAAGTCACTTTTGGAATTGTCACTTCACCCCCCCAAAAGTGAATTGATTCCCCCTTCTGTCTCGGTTCCCAAGCAGCACAGAGGATATCGCCCCCTCCTTACGAGAGGGCACATGCACCATGCTCCCAGTGCAAAGGATTTTTTTGACCCCAAAACATTAAATTGGGTGAGTGATTTTTTTTTTCCTTTTACTTTTTTAGAGTACAAGTGCACTGTAAGCCCACACAAGACTGTAAACAAACTTTTCTTAAGCATCTTGCTCGAGCTGCCACGTAACAAGAAAAAAGGCAGACAAAACCCCAAGCAATACCTTAGGTTTGTTTTCCTTCTTTTTTTTGTTCTACGTGGCAGCTCAAGCAAGATTGCTTGCACATGCATGCTTGTGAAAACTTTGCTTGAGCTGATCTTTTGCCTTGTTAAACAAACATGTTTTGGGTGTCATAAAGGATTGTGTCTGCCTCCCTTAAGAACGTTAGCCTATGATGGGTGTTAGGGGGTGGACACATCAGCACTGAAAGGTGATAACACCCTCCCCACCCCCTTCCCCCACAGAAAAAAAAAGTGTAAATGGTTTTTCAGTGCTGATATGCCTTTTGAAGGGAAGCGGACACAATCCTTCCTCCCCGAGTGTTTAACAAAATATACAACAACAACAACAACAACAACAACAACAACAAACAGCCTTATCCCAACTATTTGGGGTCGGCTACATGA